>RJWJ010002695.1:76238-96711 GCA_004363605.1 Indri indri
GGGGGGGGAGAAAGTAGGGCAGGGGAGGGGGAGACTGTGAATGAAGCAGGTGCCCCACGGGAGGGCCGGAGACAAGAGGAGACAGAAGCAGAGAGAACCAGGCAGAGAGAGACACACAGAGATATATACAGAGATCAGGAGAGAGACAGAGATGATCACAGAGAACTGAGACAGAGATTCTCTGTGTGTCTCTGTGTCTGGATCTCTCTCTCTCTCGCTCTCCAGTGCTCAAAAAGTTCCTGACTTTGGTGCATTTTGGACTTTGGATTTTTTTCGCATTAGGAACACCCGCGACCTGTGTAATAATTTAACAAGGTGATATCGTAGCAGGGAGTGCGGCTGGGTTTATTTTATTCATAGTCAGGGATGGCTTCTCCGAGGAGGTGGCAGTTAAGCTAAGACCTAAAACAGGAGAAGGAGCTGATTATGGGGATATCTGAGGGAACAGTGTCACAGGCAAAGGGAACAGCCTGTGCAAAGGCCCTGGGGCAGGACTGCGCCTGGAGTGTTGGAGGCTCAGCGAGGAGGCCCATGGGGCTGGAGCAGAGTGAGGAAGGGGAGAGAGGGAGGAGGGGAGGGCAGGGAGGGGGCGGAGCAGGTTGTGCAGGGCCTGGCGGGCTGCAGGGAGGACTTGGGCTTTGACGTGGAGGAAGGTGGGAGCCATGGAGGGCTGTGGGCAGAGGAGGAGGGCTGGCTCTGACTTAGCTTTTAAATTGATCACTCCAAGTTCTTTCATGTAAGAAGAAGAACAAAAAATCTTCAGCAAAAGTGACCAAACATTTAACTGCATTCACAGACGTTGATCCTTCTGTGATATCATTCTCTGAATTTTACGTTATTAAAAAACAATTCTTCAGATACAGACCAACTAATAAATGAACAATGACAAGTTGACTCTGCCTGGAGGCTCTCCAACTCCAGCCCAGTCGGGACCCCCTGACTTTGGGGGACCCAGGCCTCCCTCTGGCCCACACACCTGACCCTTCCCTGGGGCTGGGGACCCCTATCTCTGTCCCCTCACGTCGACCATCTCAGGCAGGGAGGCTTCCCCGATCTCGCCGACTGACGCCTCGGCTCTGAGGGCCTAATTGTGCATGAAATCCAATCAGATTATCAGGCCCTGATGAGCCTTTCCCGAGATTATCTGGCTCAGTGAAGGAAATAATGACATTAGCTGTCGCGTCCTTGGCAAGCTCATTTTGTGGTCGGCCTGGCGGTGGAGCCCCCTTGTTTTGGTCCTGCACTCTGGTTGCCTGTGGGGTCTTTTGCCTCTGCCTCTGGAGTGGTGGGGACAAGGCGGGGTGGAGCTTGTAATCCTCAGATGTTAGCACCAGAGGGACTCAGTGCTCTCCTACAAATGGGGAAACTGAGGCCCAAAGCAGAACCTGCTTGAAGCCACACGGAGAGTTAGGGTCTCTGGAATCCATCTCCACCTCTTCTGACATTCCTCCAGGAAAATGGGGACCCTCTTGGGCACACAAACCACCCTCCCTTCCCATCCCTATCTCCCTCCTTGGGTGTGCCAAGGAGGCATTCAAATACCAGCTAAGGGTGACATTCGGGGTCAAGGAAGGGTCCACTCTGCACGAGTCCTCGTCTCATTGGGAGGAGGAAAGAGACATTGATTAACCTTCTGATATGATAAGCTAAGTATTCATGTCAAAGAGTATGAGGGTGGCTACTCAAAGGACAGTAATGGAATGAATAATTTCCAAATCATTAGTGACAAGACAACAGGAAATAAATAAAATCTGACAAATTCAGCAAAAGGTTGAAGAGGAGGTGAAAAGGAAGCGGCAGGAAAAAAAATCATGTTAAATATAAAACACAATTGAAGAAAGTGATGAAAATAAATCCATATATGTTGGTAAACACAATAGATATAAATGAGTTAAACTCACCAGTTAAAAGACATAGACTCTCAGATTGAATACATAGAAACAACAAGGAACAAACAAAATCCATCTCTACGTATTTTGCTTTGTTTTTTTTTTTTTTCATAGAGACGGGGTCTCCCTATGTTATCCAGGCTGGTTCCAAACTCCTGGCCTCAAGCAATCACTCTGCCTCAACCTCCCAAACTGCTGGGATTGCAGGAGCGAGCCACCACGCCTGGCAATCTCTATGTCCTTTTGATGACACACACCTAAAGCAGAACAATGCATTGTCAACAAATAAATTACAAGGAAAAAGGGGAAAGAGATATATGGAAACCTATAGACTAAAAGAAACTTAAAGACATATCAACCAATTATTAATATATGCGTGGACCTTATTTGGATCCTGCTTCAAACTGTAAAAATATAATGATATGACTGTAATTTTTAAATGTCTGTAATTTTCTTCAAAATAATACTAAAATGGGGGAGGGGTGGGAGAAGAGATGAAACAAGATCAGTCATGACTTGATAGAAGTTGATGTTGACAATAGTTACATAGGGGTTCATTGTATCATTTTCTCTACTTTGATACATGTTTGAAATTTCCTGTAATAAAGTGTTAAAAAATAAAAAAGGAAGGATGCAGATAGGTTTGAAAGTCAAAGGCTAGAAAAAGATTTTTATCAGGCAGGCCCAGTGTGGTGGCTCCCACCTGTGAGGCTGAGGCAGGAGGATCGATTGAGGCCAGGAGTTCAAGACCAGCCTGAGCAGTAGTGAGACCCCGTCTCTACAAAAAATAGAAAAAATTAGCTGGGCGTGGTGGTGCACTCCTATAGTCCCAGCTACTCAGGAGGCTGAGGCAGGAGGATTGCTTGAGGCCGGGAGTTTGAGGTTGCTGTGAGCTATGATGACGCCACTGCACTCCAGCCTGGGTGACAGAGTGAGACTGTCTCAAGGAAAAAAAAAAAAAAGACTTATCGGGCAAATACAAACCCCAAAAGGGCCCTCAAAATAATAAACCAGACCTGCCCCTACATGAGTATCAACATCGTACACCTTATATTCCTTTCTTTAGTTCTCTCTTTTTTAAAAATATTGATGGGGTCTTGCTATGTTGCCCAGTCTGGTCTCCAACTCCTGGCCTCAAGTGATCCTCCCACCTCAGCCTCCCAAAGGGACTACAGGTGTGAGCCACCACACCAGGCCTGAGGCTCCCTTTATCTCTGTCTCTATCCATCTCTCTCTGTCACCCCTCTATATGTGTGTCTCCGTGTCTTCCTTTATCTATTTGTCCCCAGCTCAGTTTCTGTGTGTGTGTCTCTCTCTCTGTTTCTCTCTGTCTCTCCTCACCTCCTACCTCTCTCCCTCCCAGCCTCTGTACTTTTCTCCCCACCCCTCCTTGGCCCACACGGGGACCGATTCAGCCTGTCCCCACCAGCCCAGAGGAGGCGGCCAGGGCTGGGGTGAGGCGGGCAGCCACAGCCTCTCTGGTGGGGTCTCAGGACTCGGGTGGGATTTTCTGACCGCCCCCTTCCCTCCGGCTCTGCTCTGCATCCCGGTCCGCAGAGGGGCTCTATCCTCCTGCAGGATCACCGACTCCATGGGCACTTCTCCCCGCCTCTGCTGGGAGGGGCTCCATCCCTGCTGTTGTCGCCCAGGGCTGCAGAAGTCCTGGTCCCTGGGCTGTCCCTCCTCCAGCACTCTCTCTGCCCCAGGCCCTTGGAACGTGAAAAACTCCCTCTCCGCATGAGAAGACCAACACAATGGGTGCTTCATAATCATTTGCCAAACAAATGGACATTTATGGAGTGCCTACTGTGTGCCAGGCAGGATTCTAAGCCCAGGGGACGCTGTGATGTCCCGAGACGCACGAAAACCCACAAAAACCCTGTCCTCCTGGAGCTGACATTCCAGAGGGGGAAACAGACACAAATAAGCCGCCCCACTGTAAAAAAAAAAAAAAAATCATGTCTACCCTGAACCGCCGAATATGACCTTATTTGGAAATAGCGTCTTTGCGCATGTAAGTGGTTAAGGATCTCGCGATGAAGTTCCAGCTGCAGCCGGAGTTCTTTGCTGTGTGATTCTGGTTTGGACAACCCGAACACGCGGACCGATGCTTAACCATGCCGCGACACTCCTGTCCCCCGCCCTGCGGCATCCATTCAGATCTGAGGGTAAGTGTCACCTCCTCCAGGGAGCCCGTCCTCGCACCTCCTCTGGCACCCACGGGAGCACGTGTCACCCCTGCTCTGCTGTTTCCTGGAACCCGGCACAAGGTGTAGCACACAGTTGGCACTCAATAAATGTCTGCGGCTTGCGTGAGCTCCAGGCTGCTCTGCCAGGGTCTGTAAATAGCTCTGGCTGAATGACAATGAACATAATGCCAGAACAGGGGGACTCACGATTTGACAGGCAGGTGGGCACAGGCGGCCACTGGACCCTGGAGCCCAGCCCTGGCCTGGCTCTGCCCCGAGCCTGCGCCCACAGCGGCCCCGCGGCCTCCTCGTTAAAGCAGAACTTTTACTTAGGCGGGTGCTGCCAATTCTAATTGATTGCCGGCGTCCCCAGGGGGACTCAAGTTCTTGAGGTCGGCAGCTGGGCAGGATCCAGGCGGAGGCAGGAGGGAGGGAAGCCGCTCCAGGGGAAGCAGCAAGGCGCAGAGGCTGGCCCTGCTGCCCACTGCACTCCCTTCTCCAGCCCCCAGAACTGGGGGACCCCCTGACCTGCAGGCTCAAGGTCAGGGGGCCGATGTGACCCCGTCCCAGGCTGTGCGAGCTCCTGGTACATTTGATGTTCATACACTTGGTCAGGCTAAGATCACGCACAGACAAACCAGCAAGTGTCCAGGTTGAGAGGTAGTGCGGCATGGTGGTTAGACTCCAGAGCAGGACTTGGATCTAACGATTCTATGCCTCAGTTTTCCCACCTGTAAAATGGGTCCATAATAGTAATACTACCTTCTCGTGGGGCTTCTTGAGGATTTAAATAAATGCATAGTTAGGAAATGCTGAAGTTGGTATCTGGCCCATTCTAGGTGCTCTATGGTGCTTGTTATTTATGCATTCATCAAGTTTAATTTTTAATGTTTATTTTTTGCAAAGGTGGGGTCTCGCTATGTTGCCCAGGCTGGACTCAAATTCCTGGCCTTAAGCAGTCCTCCCACCTCAGCCTCCCAAAGCACTTGGATTACAGGCATGAGCCACTACGCCCAGCCCATGCTACTAGCATTGATGGAGCACCCACTGTGTGCCAGGCCCAGCGGTTATAGCAGGGAACAAAACTTGTGCAAATCCCTGTCCTCATGGAGCTGACATTCAAATGGGGAGGGAGAGTAAAGCTGACTAAAAAGTAAATGTCGGTAGGCTGGGCGCCGTGGCTCACGCCTGTAGTTCCAGCACTCTGGGAGGCCAAGGTGGGAGGATCACTCGAGGCTAGGAGTTTGAGGTTGCAGTGAGCTATGATGACACCACTGCGATCTACCTAGGGCAACAGAGTGAGACTTTATCTCAAAAAATAAAGTGAATGTTGGAGCGTGTTGGGAGAACACACACATACACAGAGGCTAAATATAGTGAAAACACACACATACACACATGCACGACCTGGAGAGGCAGGTTCTGTGATTGTTCCCATTTCACAGATGGAGTAGATGAGGCTGTGACACTAAAAGAAAATGGGCTTATTGGGGGACCCATAGTTTCTCCACCAGTTCATGCCCCATGTGGCCCCAGTGCCTTTGCGTTGCATTGGCTGAAGACACCTGCATTCAGGCCCAGCTATTCAGACATACCCTGTGAGCTGGCAGGCGGGGCAGGCCAGACCAGGGGCGGGATGGGGGGGGTCCCCCTTCCCAGCCTTCATCCAAGGCTGTTCCCACCTCAGCCCCCCAACTTCTTAAAGCTGCTTCCAGCTTTCCATCCTCCTTGGAGACGCCTCATTACCATTGCCGGGGCTGACAGGCAAGAACCTGCGGCCTCCTGGGCTTTGAAACCAACGCATTAAAATCAAAATCAACAACCCACACACGAAGACCCTCAGGCCCCTGGGCTGTGAGTCCCTGGCCACCTGCTGTCATTTTTAGCCCGTGCTTTGTGGGCTGAAGGGGACGACAGACTTTGGAGCCGCTTGGGAATTGCCCAACGCATCGGAAACTGGTAATAAGCTTCATTAGGATAATGATTTTAATTATTATCTAATAAAAGCGCATTCGGCAGCATCCGTTGTGGGGACGTTTGCGCCGTTTGAGACACGTCCCACCTTTTGAAACCCCCTTCACTGATCCCACGTTCCTCTCTGGTGACCACCCCATGTTTCTGCTTCTCTATATAGCGAAATTCCAAGAGTCGTCTGTCTACACCTGCCGTCTACACTTCCCTGGGCCCCGTTCCCTCCCGAATCTGCTCCAGGGGGGCTTTCGCACCCCCCACGCCCTCTTGAGATCGTCAGCCCTGCAAGGAGGGAGATTTTGTCTGTTCTGTTCTCGGCTGGATTCCCCCGGCCTGGAATAGCACCAGGCATGCAGTAGGTGCTCAATAAGTGTTTGCTGACAGAGTGAATGGCTGGATGCTCTTTTAGACCCTGTCCCGGAATTGATTCCGGAAGTTTCCGATCTGCTTGGAACCCTCCCCCGTAGAATCTGCCACACCCACCCCTCCCACCCACATCTCAGCGTGGACCAAGCTCAGAGCTCCCTACAGGAGGATGGAAACCAACCCACCCACCCATCCACCCATCCTCTCACCCACCCATCCATTTAACCACCCTCCATCCATCCATTCTCCTTTCCTCTCACCTCCTGCGTTCATTCACTCAGAAGCAGGCTGAGCCCTGTGCCCATCTCTCTTCCTCCCCCCAGTTGCTCTGTGCCCTTTAGCCAGGCCCTCGCCCTCTCTGGGCCTCTCTTCCCTCCTCAGCGCCATGGGTCGATCACAGCACAGACCTCCCAGGCCACACTTGGCTGTTAATTTGCTGTGACAGGCAGGAACGGGTCATGGTTAAGAGCACAGCCTGGAGTTGGAATCCCTGCTCTGTCTTTTCCCTGCTGTGTGACCTTGGGCAAGTGACAGAACCTCTCTGAGCCTCAGTTTCTCCATCTGTAAAATGGGGATATAATAGCGCCTGCCTCCCTGGGGACTGCTGGGGGATTAAATGCCATTACATGTGCCGTGTGTCCAGTTCAGTAAGTGCTGAGGGGCTGTTAGCGTTGTTTACGGTAACCCCAGGAGGCAGGGCACGGCTGTGGGGCACCCAGCAGGCTGAGGCCCCTCGAACTCCGAAACGGAAGCAGCTGGCTGGAGCACCTGCCTTGGTGGCTGCTGGGGCAGGTGGAGGGGGCAGGGGGAAGCTGCCTCTTCTGCTTGGAGCGGGAGAGCCGGGGGCTGCTGGCCCGGCAGCCTCAGCTGAGGACCCACCAGGCGCACCTGCTAACGTGCAGAACGTAGACCCTGCGCCTCCTCTGCGCTGGGAGCCACAGGCCGGGGTGGGGACAGTGGGGGCCTCGCTCTGCACTGTCTCGGATAATCCCGATGGGGACAGAGTTAGAGAGAGTTCTGCTGGGTGTGGTGGCTCACGCCTGTAGTCCCAGCACTTTGGGAGGCCGAGGCGAGAGGATCGCTTGAGCCCAGGAATTCGAGGCTGCAGTGAGCTGTGACGATGTCATCGCACCCCAGCCTGGGACTACGATGCCCGCACAGCACGGCCTCTCTGACCCTCACAAGAGGCACAAACCCAGAGGGAGAAATAGCAGGAACAGCTCCATGTACTGAGGACGTCCTACAAGTGTGTGTGCACACACAGGAACAAACTGCTTTCAGGGTCTCGGCGACCTTACTGAGCAGATGCTGTTATAAGCCCCATTTTGCAGATGGGGAAACTGAGGCATGGTGAGGCAACCTGGTCTGGCGGTCGCACAGCTGGTAAATGGCAGCCTGAGTTTGAACCCTGGGCTGTGCCAACTGTCTTATTGTGCACACGGTACCCAGAGGGGTCTGGAGAATAGCCAGGAAGCAGGTGCTGCCGTTTGTCCATTGTGCAGATGCGGAAACTGAGGCTGTGGGTCATTTGGGGAGAAAACAGAGGGCCTCGGCTGCAGCCCAAGTCCACAGCCCCGAAAATGAGGTTTCTTAACTATTCTGGTCGGCAAATGTTCTCTGGGCCTCAGTTTCCCCATCTGTAAAGTGAGTCTAGTTGCAGAACCCAGCCAGGAGGGCTGTTAGGACGAACAGGTGCATCCGGGCAGGCGTGGAGGATCCCGTCGTGGGGCCTGAAGAGGAAGGAAGGGCGTTGAGTGACTTGGGGGCAGCAATGGGGACAGTGTGGGGACAGGTTTCCCATGGCCTTGTCCGTCCCACCTGCAGGCAGTTAGATCTGCCTCTGCCACCCACTGCTTGAGACCCCCAGGGTCTCTCTGGTCACCTTGCCCCTGTTGTCCCCTCCCAGGGAACAGCGCCGCCTCTGTGTCCCGGCTCGCAGTTTGCCAGCGTTGCCCAGAGACGCGTGGGCAGCAGGCGGCTCCCGTCCCCTGCCTGCAGACCCCTGCCCGCCCAGCCGCCGGGACCCCGGGCCCAGGACAATGGGCCGGCCGGGGGAGGAGGGGGCCCGGCGGGCTCAGGGGCTTTGGGGGCCTGGGAACCAGGCGGCTTGGGGTTGCCGTGCGGGGAGAGGGGGCCCCGGAGGGGGCGAGTTGGGAGGGGCTCAGGGCAGGCTGGGGGGTGCACAAAGGGAGGGGCACTCAGGGAGGGGACGCAGCTTAGCCCCCTCCCCCAGCGGCTGCAGAAACTGGGGCCACCCCCTCCCCCCGGCACCGTGCCCCCTCCAGCCACAACAGGTGTGGGGGGTTCTGAGGCAGGAATACAAAACGCGATCCCTTTCGGAAGCGAAGCGACACGGGCCTGCACTGCTCTAAATAGGGACGGACACAGCTGATCGGAGTGGGGGCGGGGGTCCGAGGGAACCTCGTAAGAGGGAGGGAGGGGAGAGCACGGGGTGTAGGGGGCGACCCTGGACCCTGGGGACATGGTGAGGTTTCGGGATGGACAGAAACCTGGTGACATGAGACACTACTCCTGACCCTCGTGTCCTGGGGCCCCAGGGGAGGACAGAACTTAGGGGGGCCCTCTCTCCAGGCCTCACCTGTCCCCAGCCCTGCCCCCACCGCCCCTTTCGCAGCCCCACCCCTTTGCTGAGCACCCCATCAACCCCACTCTTTCAGGGGTTGTCCCTTCTGGGACAGTCAGATTAGAATCTCTGCAGCAACGGCCTCAGAGTTTGGGACTCAGAGCCGTTGGGACCCCAGACCCTGCCTTTTCTGGGCACAGCAGACATCGGCAGGGACCCCCTACCCCACACGCCAGTCCTGAGCTGGGCTCCTCTGAGCAGGAGCCCACCAGGGGGACCTTCCTCCATCTGAATCCAAACCCCCTTCACAGCCCAGTGTACCCTCCAGCACCCACAGCTGGTTTCCCACACAGGAGCCCGGGTCTCCCCAACTTTGAAATTCAGGGTAGGTAGAAATTCCGACTCCATTCCTTCATCTGTTCCTGCATATAATTCAACGGACATTTAATGAGCACCTACTGTCTGCAAACCTGTGCTGGGGGCTGGGGATCTAGGAATGACCCTGACACAGCCAGCGTCCCCCCACCGTGGGGCTCACAGCGTGGTGAGGTAGGTGAGGGTCAGGGAGCCCTGATGGGGGGTGCACATCCTGCTCTGCGGGATTTGGTGGCTGGTGGGTCCCAGAAGGCTTTCTTTCCACAGGAGGTGTCAGCTAAGCTTCCGGCTAAAGGAATAAGTTAGGAGCCAGGGGAGGGCGTTCCAGGCAGTGGGAACAGCAAGTGCAAAGGCCCTGGGGCAGGACCAAGAGCCCGGGCTGGCAGAGCCACTTTTGCCATTTATTTGCTGTGTGTCCCAGACAGGGGACTGCGCCTTTCTGAGCCGTAGATTCCACATCTGTAAAGGGTGCTCCTAACACATTGCTCAGCGAAAAGGCTCAGCAGAGCACTTGCCACATAGTAGGCATCCAATAAATATTTGCCACATCATGGGCCAGGTGCGGTGGCTCACGCCTGTAATCCCGGCACTCTGGGGGAGGCTGAGGCAGGAGGATACTTGAGCCCAGGAGTTGGAGGCTGCAGTGAGCTATGATGACACCACTGCACTCCAGCCTGGGCGACACAGCAAGACCCTGTCTCTTAAAAAAAAAAAAATGCCAAATGTTGATGAAAGCATCAAGGCTCTAGCAGATGACCGCGGAAGAGGAGGTGTGTGGCTCCTGTCTGGGGGTGGGTGGGTTGGGGCAGCTTGTGACCTCTTTTTTCTGGCCGAGGCCACCCCCATTCCCCTGGGCCCCTCCTCCCTGGCCTGCCAGCCCCGTGCCAGCTGTCCCACCATGTGTGCACCAGCCTGTCAAGAGAGGCGCCTGTTCCGGAACACCTGATGCCTCGCTTCCCAGGGATTTCACAGGGACAGGTCCACGGAAGTTCAGCTGCCACACGGGCTTAACCCTGGAGCCTGAGCGCCGGGTCCTCAGAGGCCCGACGCTGTTGTCTCTTGACCTCATCGAGGCCCTGGCACTGTCCCAATGTTAGCTGGAAAGACCTCACTTCAACTCCTAAGCCCTGACATTGCCTGGCTGTGTGGCCTTGGGAAAAGTAGTCAACCCCTCTGGTCATTTCCACCGAGAATAATCACAGCTAACAAACACATCCTGAGTGCCTATTATGGGCCAGGGGCTGGGCTCAGGAGCCATTCAGTGGGACGGCAGGGACCCGTGGGGTCAGCAGTGTACATCTCTTGCGCTCGTAGTGCCCATGGCAGGCACTGCAAGAAGAGGAGCTGTCATTTTTATGGCCGTTGTTGCAATGGTTGTTACTGTTACACCTGTTAAAAGAAAATGTAGCTGAAACTTAGAAATCAGGTAGAAGAGAACTCGGGTGTTCGATTCCTCACTGGGGTGTGGACAGCCCTCACAGATTACGTCGTCTCGCCTCGCTGTCCAATGGAACAGCCACAAATGACTACGTAGATTTAAATTGAAATCGATTAAGATGAAAAAAAAAGATTTGAAGTTCAATTGCTCACGTGCACTAGCCACCGTTTACGTGGCTGCAGAGACACGTGGCTGATGGCTACTGTCTTGGACAGTGTAGATTTCAAGGCACATTTGTCACTGCAGAAAGTTCTGTTGGGACTTTGCTCTGGGAGAAAGTGCTTCTACTTGAACTTGCTCTTTCACCTCTGGTGAGAGCCCCGGCCCTGCGAGGCTTCAGTTAACTTGATCATTTCTGTCGGGTAGAAAGAGAAACTCAATGATGACTTTATTGCAATATAGATCATGAGCTAGTTTTACCCAGCTTAATCTTATTCTAACCCTTTTTTTTAATTTTTAGAGACAGGGTCTTGCTCTGTTGCCCTGGCTGGAGTGCAGTGGTGCGATCATAGCTCACTGCAGCCTCCAACTCCTGGGCTCAAGTGATCCTCCTGCCTCAGCCTCCCGAGTATTTGGGACTACAGGCACAAGCCACCACGCCTGGCTAATTTTTCTATTTTTTGTAGAGACGGGGTCTCGCTGTCTTGCCCAGGCTGGTCTCCAACTCCAGGCCTCAAGTGATCCTCCTGCCTCTACCTCCCAAAATGCTGGGATTGCAGGCATGAGCCACTGCACCCGGCCTCTGACATTCTTTACAAAAAAAAACAAAAAGAAAATCTCCATAGATACCCAATTTCTCAAATGCTCTTAACGCCAGCCTGACAATTTCACTGGCTGCCTAAATGAGTTAATGAATCACTGACACGTGTTTACTTGACATTTGCGTGAGTCAAGGTTTCCACTTTTTCAGAACCTCAGGTTGACGTCGCCATTTTGCAAATGGGGAAACTGAGGCCAGCTCCCTGCCTCTCCCCTCCCAAGCCCAGGGGTCCAGTCCTTGCACACCTGGCTCTCATCATCCAAGTACCCACCCCTGCCCAACTCCCAGAAGCCGCGCTGAGAACCTGTCTTCCTCCTGCAGCAGCCAAGAACCAGGTCAGCCCAACGCTGGGACATCAAAGGGAATCTATAAATACAGTTGCAGGAGGAAAAATAGACACTTCTCTGGCCCCTCCTGGTCTTCCTTCTCTCCCACTCCAGAGCTTTCCCAGCTGGGCTCCCACCCCAGGAGCTGGGCTGAAGCCTCCAACCCCAGGGACCCCCTTACTGGAAAGCAGTGCAGGGGAACAGCTGATGGCACCTCAGTTTCCCCCAGTGAGCTCAACCTCCTCTGCCCTCCCCTCCCTCACCAAGCATCGCTGTCCCTGGGAGGTGCAGATGAGATTCTAAGCTACAGGGGACGATTCCCAGGTTGTCCAAATCACTGGATCCCAGAACCCTGACTGTAAACCCTCCCATGGCTACCTAGTGCCCTTTAGATAAAATACAAACTTTTTCCCATGTCCCCATCCCCTCCCAGCCCTCCCCTCCTCCCCCTGGGGCCTCCTGGCTGTGTCTCCTGCCCCAGGGCCTTTGCATGGGCTGTGCCCTCTGCCCTTCCTCTATTTCTTCCCCAAAGTAGCTCCTGCTCCTCCTTTAGGTCTCGTCTCGGCTCAAATGTCACCTCCTCAGAGACGCCACCTCCTTTGCCATATCCGTCTCCCTGCCTCAGTTTCCCCACCTGTAAACTGGGGTGGGAATCCCATACGTTGCTCCCTTTGGGAAGCCGCCTGCCTCATTTATCATTAAAGTTACTACTTCCCCTGCGAAAGGCTCGCCTGCTTCTGTAGACTCTTGTAATCGATATGCTAATTGATGCAGATTTTATGTAAATGACACGTGTGTTTATTTCTCCCCAGAAATTTCCCACTGGCCTCCGGGATCCCTGAAGCTGGGGACGGGGGGCAGCTGTCTCAGCCCGAGTCCCCTGGGGACCCACCCACACTTATGGAGGAGCATTCTGGGAGCATCCAGAGGCTCCCCGACTCCTTCCTCCTCCCTGGCCTCCAGGGTTTGCTCAAAGTGAGCAAATCTCTACACTCCCAAAGGTGGTGGTTGGGGATGGGGGTGGAAATTTGGAGACCTAGGCTGTCCTGGGTCCCTGCCCTGGGGCTTCCAGGCTGGTGTAAGGTAGGATTCAAACTGAGACATTCACCTTGGGAATGAAGAGGAGGTGTTGACCAGGTGAACCTGGAAGGAGAGGGAGGCAGAGGCCAGTGCAAAGGCCCTGGGGCAGGCAAAAGCTTGGGGCCTTTGAGTCATTGAATAAATTCCACAGGTTCTGTCACCTGCTTGCCCTCCCTCTTCCTGCCTTCTGCTGTTTCCCCTACAAAGGCTGGCTCCATCCTGCCTCAGGGCCTTTGCACGGCTGTGCCTGCCTGCCTGGGTCCTCTTTCCTACACACCCACAAGATTTCCAACCTCTTCTTCAGGTCTCTGCTCAGCTGTCACCTCCTCAGGGAGGCCCCCCCGACCACCTGTTTAAAATCTACTCCCCACACACCCCCTACTCCCATCTTCTCTTCCTTGCTTCATTTTTCTTGTTAGCATCCTCTCGTCTGGAATAGATTTCTCCCATGTATGTTGTTTCTCCCCCCAGCAGAATGTCAGCGGCAGAGACTTTTACCTGTTGTGTTCCCCGCTATGCATCCCCGGTGGCTGGAACGAGCCAGGCACACAGTAGGTGCTTAATAAGTACTTGTTAAATAACTTAACCCTCTTCTACTACCCTGATCTCTGAACTCTGCCACGATGGGGGCAGCATTGTGTCCTCAGCACCGCCCAGTCAGTAGAACCTGGCACACAGTAGGTGCTTAATAAAGTTAGCTGATGAAATAGGCCAGCAAGGATCAAGACCCCCAAGGCTTGCTGAAGACACCGGAGGTTTTGCAGTCGAGGCCGGGCTGGATCTAGGTGGGGCGCGAAGGGTGTGGGTGTGAGCTCAGTGCCCGCCGACAGCCCCTCCACACGCTGATGTCAGTGTCACCTGTGTGGCCAGGCCTGGCGGCCATGACGGAGCGCCACTAGCTGAGGTCATCCACACACACACGCCCTCCACCGTCGCTGTCTGTTTTTGCTGTTGTTGTCCTTCCCCCATAACACTTCTGATTTTCTTTCTGCCTTTTATTTAACTTGTGGCAAAACACAGATAACATAAAATTCACCATTTTAGCTGTTTTTAAGTGCACAGCTCGGCGGCATGAAGCGCATTCACATTGCCGTGCAACCGTCGCCACCCCCCATCTCCAGAACCTTCTCACCTTCCCAAACTGACTCTGTCCCCATGAAACACTCACTCCCCAGCCCCTCCCCAGCCCCTGGCAACCACCATCTACTTCCTGTCTCTGTGGATCTGACGACTCCAGGGACCTCCTGTGAGCAGAATCACACAGGATGTGTCCTTCTGTGACTGGCGTCTCTCACTGACCACGATGTCCTCAAGGTCCATCCACACACACTGTAGCCCGTGTCAGAGCCTTGTCCCTTTTCACGGTTGCGTGATATTCCAGTGTGTGGATGGACCACACCATGTGGGGCCATCCGTGGACACTTGGGCTGTCTCCACTTCTTGGCTGTTGCGAACCGTGCTGCTATGACCACTGGCGTACACGTATCTGTCCTACCTGTCTGCTTCTATCTCTGCTGACAGCGCCCCGAACAATCTCAGGGACATCAAAGCCCCTTCTCACAACTTCAAGGGAGGATGATGGTCAGGAAAAACCTCCAAGAGGAAGAAACACAGGATTTCAGAACCTCCTGGTGGAGAAGAAAACCCACCTCTATTAAGCACCTACTGTATGCTAGGGCCTGGCATCTTTGGAAATGAAACAACTAGCTCGTGGCGGGTGGCCAAGCCAGGCTTTGGATCCCAGTCTGTGAGCTGCAGAGAGCACATCCATTCTACTGCCTGCTTGATTGCCTCTGACGAGGGGAGGCTCACCACTCCATCATTGATTAGGAAATGAATGCGCAAGATGACCTTAGAGGAAACAAAACGGGGTAGGAAACAGCTGTCCCTCCAAAATTGAGGACAGAGGCAGAGAAGGGGACATTGATGGGGAACAGCTTCCCAGACAGTGGGAACAGCAACTGCAAAGGCCCAGTGGCAGGATGTGTCCACTAGGCTGGGATGGGGAGCCCAGAGGAGAGGAGATTGGGAACAGGGAGAATGTGACAGCTCCCCCTGCTCAAATGACATTCGCCTCCTGCCCTCTGCGCCTCAGTTTCCTGTCCATACCGAAGGACAGACCCACCGGAGCTCAAAGATCCCTGGATGCCCCCACCCTACTTCCCTGTTAAGGGACCAGGATGCCACTTGTCTCATTCGCATATGCAGATGACACCTTGCGCGAGGGGTTTCTGGGACTACCCAGATCGCATCTGGCCTTTCTGGGGGATTTCTGAGCCGGAGGAAGCCCTATAATTGCTCTTTAATTTCCACTTACAAATCACGCAGCGGATACTGCTGTTTATGTCTCTAATCTAATATTTCCCGGGTCCAAGTGTGGCGCTTTTAGCTCCCGCCAGACACACAGGGTCTGAGGGGCTGCAGATGGGGGAGGGTCTCAGGCTGGGCAGCCCCCATCGTCTCCCCACTGCCAGCCTGGCTGAAGGCCTACTGTGTGCCCAGGCCTCACATATACATCCCCTCTCCCGATGAGGGGGGCAGGCAGAGCCATGGACGGGGGCTCTGGGCAAACTCTGGGGCCAGGCGTCCTGGGTTCGAATCCCTACCCCCCACTCAAAATGTACAAAGTGCTTGGAGCTGTGCAGTGCACACAACAGGTGCTTAAGAAGTGCTCCTGGAGTTATTATTTCGCTGGATACCCCAGCTCCATCCTGGGGGTTGTGGTGGCCACCATTATGCCCTGTTTTGCTGAGAAGGAAAGTCAGTATCCCTGGGCCCCCCCCACGTTCAACTTGGCCTCAGTTTCCCCCCTGATACAATGAGGACAGACCCTGGCGAGCTCTCAGACCCCCACTCCTTCATTCGTTCTTTCATTCATTCAACACGTTAGTTGGGTGCCTACTGTGCGCCATGCCCTGTTTTAGACCCTGGACACAGTGGACACTCAGGTCCTGCCCCGGAAGGGTGGCAGCCTGGGAGAGGAAAAAGAAGAAAAACAAGGAGATGGAGACGAGAACTTCCGGTTGCGACAAGTTCAGTAAAGCCATCAAAGCGGGGTGAGGGAAGACTAGGAGGGGTGATTATTTAAATGACGGGAGGTTGGGGGAACGTTGGAATTGAGACCTGGAGGAGCTGGAAGGGAGCCATTTGGAGATCTGTGGGAAGAGGGCTCCAGGCAGAGGAAACAGCAAGTGCAAAGGCCCTGGGGGCAGGACAGGATTGGTACAGAAACTACACGCACAGAGACACTGCCTGGCCCTGTACAGCTGTATCCTGACGTTTCAGAATGCAGCTGCCTCCTCTTCCGGGAAGCTCTCCTGGATCCTCCGTGAGCTGGAGAAGTGAGGGAGGGAGTGTCCATGCCAGGCTCCAGGGCACCCAAGCAGGGGACAGGGAAGAGGTTGAGGAGACCCCACTCACTGGTCCCAGGTCACAACTCAACTCAAGAACCCTCCAATTAGGGGATCCCTGAGCCCCCTGGAAGTTCTTGCAGGGACAACAGCACATTATACTTAAGAGCTGGGGTTCAGGCCGGGCACGGTGGCTCATGTCTCTATTCCCAGCTTCACAGGAGGCTGAGGCAGGAGGATCGCTTGGGCCCAAGAGTTGGAGGTTGCAGTGAGCTATGATGATGCCACTGCACTCCAGCCTGGGTGACACAGCAAGGCTCTGTCCCCCCCCCAAAAAAAAAGCTGGGGTTCAAAGCTGGCTCCACCATTCCTACCTAGAATGGTGGGGCTGCATAGACTAGATACCTAATACATGTTAGATCATTATTATAATTATTAATGTCTGCACAACAAAGGATATTTTCTGGGCAGCAGGCCCAGGGGTGCTGTGTGGCCTCCAGAAAGGGCTACAGCCTCTCTGGGCACCGATCCCCCCACATCCTCTCTCAGGAGTTGGAGACGAGAGTTTGAGCTTGAGGAGGGGTCCAGAAGATAAGCCCCCATCCCACCGCGAAGAGGCAGGGGTCAGAGATCACGGAGCGAGGAAGGGTCAGGGCACAGCCACCGCCGGTCGCCCCCTCCCCGCCCCCCGGGCTCCACGGTGAGCTCCGCGGAGCGACCAGCTGGGCGGATTTAGCCAGCGCATCTGCCGCGCGAGCAGCTGCCGTTCTGGGGGGGCAGGAGGGGGATTTGGGACGAGGGAAAAATCTGTCCGAGGAGAATCGCGTCTGCGCGGCCCAGCTGCCGGCTCGGGCTGGGGGGACACCCCGAATCCGCTCGGACCCCGGGCCCCTCCCCCACCGCGACCGCCCCCACGTGCCTCTGGGGGAGGGGGCGTCGGGAAGGCCCTGACGTCACACGCGGCCTCGACCAATGGGAGCTGCCCTTTCAGAGTCCCCGGGGGATTCCCTGGCCCCAGCAAGGACCAGGGGCGCCACCGAGGAACGACCACCCCCAACCTGGGCTTAAAGGGGGCCCGCACCTAGCCGGGGAAACTGAGGCTGGGGCATATGGGCGACGGGGTGGGACCCAGGCGACCTCTCGGAGCTGCTGCCCACTGGCCTGGCTCCAGCCGGGCCCAGAGAGGGGCAGAGACCCGCGGGTGTCACACAGCGGGGTGGCGGGGCCGGGAGCTCTGCTGGGGGACGTGCAGGCGCGGGGCGGGGGCCTCCTTTCCCCGCAGGCGCCGAGCCCAGCCTCCCTCCATCCCGGGGGCCCCCAGAAGGCCGCCTGACCCCGCCCGGGTCTCCCCGGGCCCCCTCGGACCCGGGACCGCAGCCCGGGCAGCGCCGGGAAGGTGTCGGTGGCCTCGGGCGCCCGCAAAACCCGCCCTGGAACCCGCCGGGCCGGAGCCGGACTGGAGCGCAGCGTTGCCCACGCGCCCGCCCGGACGGGGAAACTGAGGCCCAGCGGGGCGTGGCTTCTCCCAGAGTCCCGCAGTTAGGAGGGCGCTGCTGGCTCCCGTGACCTCGGGCGAGGCCTTGCCCCTCCCTGGGCCTCCCTGGCGCATCCGGAGGGCGAGCCGTGAACTTCTGCCGCCCAACTCCAGGTCAGGGCTCAGACAGGCCGGAGCCCCGGGCGGCGGGAGGGAGCAGCCCGGCCTGACCTTGTCCCGGTCCAGGGCATGAAAGACCCATTCATGGCCACAGAAGCCTGGGTGGCAGCTGAGCCGGGCGGCAGGGGTGGGGCCTCCCACAGGGCCTTTGTCCAAGCCTCACATGCCCTCCCCACACACCCCTGTCCGCGCTGCTGTGCTCTGCCAAACCTGTCTATGGTTCTTGTACGGCCCCCATATCACCGCCTTGTGGTCCTCCTGGACCCTCAACACCAGTCCTGGCGCCCTTGTCTACGGAGTTCTGTGGCCACTGGCTTTTGTGTCTCCCAGGCTAGACTGCAGGCAGGCGCCACATTTGTCGACTCTGCCCGGGATCTGACACACAACAGGCGCTCAATAAATGTTTGTTGAATGAATGGGTTGCAGAACTGCCCAGTTGGGCACAGCCAATGCCACAGTCCGGGGAGGGCACGTCGGGCGGTGGGCACAGAACGGGCAGTGGGAGGGGTGGTGGTGGGAGCCTGCAGACCCTGGCTGCCAAGCTGAGCTGCTGGGACTCGGCCCCTCCCTTTTGGAGCATGCCTCAGTGTCCCCAAGTGGGCAGGGCACCGAAGGTGGGGGCCGGAGGCTGGCAGCTGCCGTGGCTGATTTGCCTGGGATGCAGGGGTGGCCGGAAAGTGGTAAAAGGGCCAAAACCACCAGCAGGAAGGCCTGGCTGCTCTGGGAGGTTTGTGGTCACCAGCATGGCCCCAGCACATGCTCGGGCCAGGAGGCTCTCTCTGGCTGTCTCCACGGGTGCCAGGGAGCATGCAGGTTGCCCAGGGCCGCGCGTGGCCTGGGGAGCAGGGTTCCCCATCCTGACCCCTCGTCCCTGCTGTGTGGCTGGTGGAAAGCCAGTCTGAGCCTCCCGGACTGTTGCGTGCCAGGGACGGGACCTAGTGGCCCCAGCACACAGTAGGCGTGTAAGAAAAGTCACTAAATATATAATAACAAAGTGTTTATGGAGCACCTACTGTATGTATACCAGAGGTGCCAGGGGGACCAGGACAGCACCCAGCCCAGGGCTGGAGACATACAGGGTCATATGTATATACAGGAGATGCTTGGGACGGAGAGGGACATTGAGGCGTGGAGCGGGCCCCTGCTGTCCTGAATTCACACGGAGGGTCAGGGAGGTTAGCGGAAGGTCTTTAAAACCTCAGGGCTCTGTCTTGGGGTCTCAAAGGCAGGGGCAAGAGTGTTCCCCATGGGTGGGGGGGACGTGCAGCCCCTAAGGAACCCCTTTCTGGGCCCGGCCCCACTGGGCACGGGGTACCACGGGGACCTCTGCAGCTATTTCGCTCGGGTCCAAACCCCCGTCCCACCGCTGTCCAACTGCAAGACCCTGGACAAGACACCTCCCCGTGCCTCAGTTTCCTCACACGTCCAGTGGGTGTTTTCGGACGGAATGCCTTTGTGTTGAGTCACTGACCCCGTATGTGAAGGGGACACCGGACCCCGGGGGTCCTGGCGCTGCATCCGCCCGCGGTCCCTGTGAGTCTGATTAGGGAAGGGTACCCGGGACGCGAGTTTGGACAGAGGACACCGGAGCAGGGAGTTGGGGCGGCCCAGTTAAGCTCACCACCTGGACGAAAAAAGCAGGGAGACCCAACCTGGGTCGCCCCTGGCCCCCCAAGCCCCCTCGCCGACAGCCACCCGCCAGGCTCCGCGCTCCGCTCCGCGCCGCCGCCGCTCTGGGCCGGGTTTTGTGCGGCTCCGGCCCGGCTTCGGTGGGGGGGTTGCTGGCAAGGGGGGGGCGGAGGTGGCGGAGCCGCGAGTCGCAGCGGCCGCCGCGGCGGGCGGAGGAGATGCGGCCGCGGCGCGCCCCCGGTCCGGCCGCCGCGCAGCACCCCCCCCGGAGCCGACGCCAGCGCGCGGGGGACCGGGGCTGAGCCCCCTCCCCCAGCGCAGCGCCGCGGGCCCGGGGGCGGGGAGAGCGCGCGCCCCCAGCCCCCGCCCCACCCCGGGATGCCCGGCTGAGCCGGCCCGGCCGGGACAGGTGCGCGCACGGCCCCCCCCGCCCGCCGCCCTCGCTCCCTCCCGCGCACTCGCGGCCGCCGCGGCTCCGAGGTAAGCGCCCCGGGGCGTCTGCGCGGGGGGCCGGGGCGGCGCTGCCACGGGGGTGTCTGGCGGTGCGCAGCCGGGGGGCCGGGCCGTGGGCTGGGGTGGCCGGCTCGGGCGCTGTCGCGGTGGTCGGGGGGGGGGGGGCCGAGGGCCCTGCCACCGGGAGAGGGTGGATCGGGCCGGGGAGGGGGCTTGGGGGCGCTGTCTGTGCGCCGCGCAGCTGGGGAGGGGGCTGGCTTCGAGAGGGGGGCGCTGCACGGAGTGGCATCCGGGGGTCCGGCAGCATCGCTTGTCGGGGGCTGGATTTTGGCCTGGGGCGCTGAATGAGGCTCCATCATGGGGGTGTCCGATGGCACCGCAGCCGGGCGGGGGGGCTCGGCTTGTTGAC
>RJWJ010002696.1:0-96405 GCA_004363605.1 Indri indri
CATCAGTTGTGTATATACCCATCCCCTCCTCTCCCTCCCATCTGTCCAACACCTGATGAATGTTATTACTGTATGTGCACTTAAGTATTGATCAGTTAATACTAATTTGATGGTGAGTACATGCGGTGCTTGTTTTTCCATTCTTGTGATACTTCACTTAGTAGAATGAGTTCCAGCTCTATCCAAGATAACACAAGAGGTGCTATACCACCATTGTTTTTTGTGGCTGAATAGAACTCCATGGTATACACATACCACATTTTATTAATCCACTCATGTATTGATGGGCACCTGGGTTGTTTCCACATCTTTGCAATTATAAATTGTGTTGCTATAAACATTCTAGTGCAGATGTCTTTTTTATAGAATGTCTTTTGTTCCTTTGAGAAGATGCCCAGTAATGGGATTGCTGGATCAAATGGTGGTTCTACTTGTAGCTCTTTGAGGTATCTCCATATTACTTTCCACAGAGGTTGTACTAGTTTGCAGTCCCATAATCCCATATTTCTTGTAGGCTTTGTTCATTCCTCTTAATTCTCTGTTCTTCATTTTTGACTGACTGAGTAAATTCAAAAAAGTTGTCTTCAAGCTCTGAGGTTCTTTCTTCTGCCTGATTTAGACTATTCTTAAAACTTTTCACTGCATTTTATATTTTCTTAAATGAATTTTTCACTTCCAGAAATTCTATGTGTTTTTTATAAATATGTTGATCTCTTTAGTGAATTTTTAAGTCATTTCCTGAATTATTTTTCTGGTTTCTTTTAGTTGGTTTTCCATTTTCTCTTCGATTTCATTGAGCTTCCTTACAATCCGTATTTGGAATTCTTTATCTGTCATTTCAATATTTTCATTTTGGTTTTTATCCATTGCCAGATAGCTGGTGTTCCCTTTTGGGGGTGTCCTTTTGCTCTGATTCTTTATACTCCCAGTGTTCTTTCACTGATTATTTATCATCTGGAGCCACTGTTACATCTTATTTTTGAATTTTCTTTTGTTTAGATGGGGTTTCTTTTGTTTAGATACCCTTCAATCATATGGGTTTATTTGTGCAATACATTGGGTAAGAACCTTTAGATTAGTTTCTGGGTGCTTTGATGGTGACCCATGTTCTGGATGGATGTCTTGGTTATAGAAATCCTTAATGTGTTGGTTTTCTCAGTTGCTAATTGTTTATAAGCTGTAGGAGTGGTGAGCTGTGTGAGTGGGCAGATTCCCTGTCTCTCTGATGAGGAAGGGTGGTGGTCTGTGACATCCTTTCTCTTTCCCCAGCCCTGCGATCTTCTTAGCAGTGTAAATTGTAATGGCATGACCAGTTTAATCTCCAAGACTGTAAGTGGTGCTTATGGGTGAGAATCAACCACGCCCTATATGATTGAGTCAGTAAATGCTGCAAAGGATGTGCAAATTGACTTCCTGTCAGTAGGTGGTTCTTGCAAAAGGAACAAGCTGCAGTGTTGTTCTGAGTCCTCTCACTGTCTCTAGTCCCTCAGGAAAAGCACTTGAATGCCCCATGTGGTGAGCGGGGCCCTGGAACTTCCAGGTGAATCGTTATTCTCTGCCACAGCAGAGGTGGGGTGGGGGGATGCAGCTGGACAGGGCAGGGTTGGGTAAACTTGCCCTCAGGCTCCACAAAATCTGGCAAGGTAGCTATTTGGGCAGGGGTCAAGGGTCTGTTCCCTGCTTCTGGGTTAAGCTACTGGGGAGGGGCTAAAGTGGCCCCACACAACCAGAAAGTCTGTTTGTGGAGGCAGGGCCATCTGATATTCACAATCTGGCAGTCTGAAGTGGGCCTCACCCTTCTCCCATCTTCCCTATCTGGCATCTGCTGGGAGGCAGGAGCGCAAGACAGCTGAGCTATCCAGTGACTGTGCTGCAGGCCGGGAAGTTCCCCACACAGGATCCTGGCTTGAGCTGAGAGCGCTGCCTTCCAGTGGGGGAAGGGGTTCCCCATGAGCACGCTACAGTGAGGACCCCCCACTGCACTCTCCCCTCAGATCTGCCCATGTAGGCTCCCTCACCTGACAAGACTAATTCACAAATCTCCCCTCCGTGCCCCTGAGCAATGCAGTTGAGACCCGGAGGTATGAGATCTGACCTGCAGGCACATCCCCAGATCCCCAAAGATCAATCCCTAACCATGCCAGGGAGAAGCACACTGGTCCCGAGTTGCCCACATGGTGCCCAAGCAGGTTTGGTGTCCCTCCATCTTGGGTGGTTGTGCCCCACTCTGATGGAGCCACCAGGCAAGCAGCACCAGGAGGGCCAGCTAGCAGGGAACTAACAGTCTGGGCACCACCGAGTTTGCTACAGGACCTCAAGAAGAAAGTCCACTCTCTGTAGAAGCCTTGGTGTGATGGCTCATTTGTCTTTCTTCGCAGCTGTGGGTGGGGAAAAGGAAAGGGAGGAGAAGAATCTGGATGGAGGAAAGCTAGCACACTGGTCATCTTTGTCCCCCTCTCTGGGAGGCAGCCTGCCCAGAATGTCCAGGCTCTGGAGTCATGCAGATCACCCAGGACCCAGTGGACCACTGTGGCTCCTACAGTCTGGGCCAGAGTTGGAAAATGTCTGTGTGGGAACAAGCAAGATGAAACCTGAGGAGTTGAAGCCCCCTGGGGAGGACAAAAGCACACAGTGGATAGGGAAGCAATATGGTGCCTGCTGTCCCAGCTTGGGTCTGTGATGACAGGAGGCACCCCAGTGGGGTGGGAGCCTGGTGCCCTGTCCACAAGAAGCTCCCAGTTCACTGGTGGCAGCAGCCTCTGGGCTTGTGTGGACAGAAAGTCTCTCCAGCAGCTCAGGAATCTGCCAACTGTCAGAGATGCAAGGGAGGGAGAAACAAGCAGCTCCACCTACCCTTCTCTCTAGACTCCAAGCTTCTCAGGGGTTGATCTCTGCTGATACCTTGCTCTTTCCTGTTCTGCTCCACTCCTCCTTCTTGTGGAGACTCCTGAAGGTTCTGGCATCCTTCCCTCAGACCCTCACCCAATCTATGTTTGTCTGTTTGTTAATTTTTTCTCTTTCATCTGAAACTTCTCCTTCTTACTGAGACACTCCGGAGGCTGATATTTCTGATCAGCCATCTTAGCAATTTGCTTTATTTATGAATTACATTTTCATTCTCAATCTATTACAATATGTCTTTTGCTGTTTTCGTTTTATTAAAATTGTTTCGCCAAAGTTTCCACTAACCTCCTAATTTCCTAATTTTTATTTCTCAACATGCCATTGCAGTTAAGGGGGAAGGCTCTAGAGTTAGGTTGTTGACATTAGAATCCTGACTCTATGCTTTATAGCTGTGTGACTTGTGGGTAAGTTATTTAACTTCTCTGTGCTTCAGTTTTCTCATTTGTACAAGGAGCATATAAATAGTATCTACTTCTTAGGATTGTTGCGAGGACAAATTAAATATTGAATGTAATATGCTGACTGCCTGGAACATAGTAAGTATTCATTAAATACAAGTGATTCCTATCAGTTGACTTTTTACAACGTGAGACATTCTTTAACATAATTTTTCCCCAAAATATTCAAGCATTTTAAATATTTTAAATAAAATATGTAATCATCAGGACATTCTTTAAAAGACTAGGTTAAAGTGAAAGTGCCCCTTGACCAATACCCTCATGCAATCTGTTTTCTAGAAGTCACTGTTGTTATCTGCTATTTAATATGTATACACACATGCTATCTATATGCATATATGTATATGTATAAACCAAGTTTGAGAACAACAACAACAAAAAGCCCAATATATTTAACAATATAATACCAACATATTAGTCAGTTCAGGCTGCCATAATGAGATACCATAGACTGGGTGACTTGAACAACAGAAATTTATTTTTTCACAGTTTTGGAGGCTGGAAGCCCAAGATCAAGGTGCCACCATGGTCATGTTCTGGTGAGGGCTCTCTTCTTAGCTTGCAGAGAATGGCCTTCTTGCTTTGTCCTCACATGGTGGAGAAAGAGACAAGTTCTCTGGTATCTGTTCTTATAAGGACACTAATCCATCATGAAAATCACACTTTCAAAGTCTGCATCTCCACATGCCATCACATTGGGGGTTAGGGCTTCAACCTATGAATTCTGGGGGGATACATTCAGTCCATAGCAACTATTGTGTACAAAAAGCATTTATGTATGCACAAATTGCCTGTTTACATTAATTTCTACTGATACGCTGCTAGCATATAAGGTCTTTGTGCCAATTAGAAAAAGGTGCCCCCTTCTGGTGGCAGAGTGCATAGAGTTCCTACTCCAAGTGGACAAATTAGGAAAAGGCTCCTCTTCCGAACCATGGCACACAGTTTGACAAGCAGAGACAAAGCTGGATGTCATACCTCATTTGTACCCCTAATTAGGCATCATTTTTGTAAAGCGTAAACTTCAAAATCCCTGCAAATAGACATACCTGATTCTTTTAAAATATTGTATATTATTCATGTTTCTGCTTAAATTTAGTTCTGTAGCCATCTGGAACTTATTTTCATGAATGATATGAGCTAAATTGTTCTAAATTGATAGCCAACTATCTCAACACCATTTATTTAATGATTCATCCTTACCCACTGATATAAAATGTCACCTTTATTATATATATATTTCCAGTTATACTTTTATATCCATATGTGCTCTTGATTAGATTAAATAAAAACTGATCTATATTTATATTTCTACATCAATACCAATCTGTTTTAATTATTCTGTTTTGCTATCTAGTAGAGCAAGTGTTCACTCATTGTTCTTTTCAAAAATATCTTAGCTATTCTTATGTCAGATTTCACTTAAAAATTCTGTTGATTTTTTTTTTTAATCAAAATTTTGTTAAGGAGAGCTGACATATACAAAATTTAATCTCCAACCTAGGAACATGCCTCCAGAATAGCTCTCCAGTTCTTCTCTTAGGTCCTTTAGAAAATTTTATGTTTTTTTTTCTGGTGAAATTATTTTGGAATAGGTAGAAATTGGTGACCAAGAAGCCAATTATAAGTTTCCTTCAGTAACCTCTGCAAGAAAAAGTATCTGAACTAAGGAAGTGGCAGTGGAACGGAAGCTGACAGGCGTTTATGAAGTATTTAAACTAGTTAGATTTGGTGACTCATGCACTGGGGAGGAAGCCTGAGGGAAGACAAAGAAAGAAGCATGACCCTGAATATTATTGACCTTTTTCTGGACTCTTGGGTTGAAAGCTTTAGTTACTTGTTTTCGATCTCTTTTATTTTTGAATAAATTCATCGGGTGTAATTATTTTTCCTGTATGTCTTTGGCCACATTCTATAAGGTTTGAAATATTATGTTTTTATTACCTAATTTCTAGTAGTTTTCATTTCATGTTTGATGTCCTAACAATAAATTGGTGGATATTGGGGTGCTTGCCAAAGGTAAGTTTTCAGGTTCACTGATTGTCTAGCTGTGGGCTTCAAATTCATGAGCAAATTAAAAAGTAATGTGAAATGTGTAAATGTTAATATGATAATCAAAATATAAGAGTATTAAGTGGAAGATAATCCTTAATTTTTTGGGTAACAGAAATAGCAATCTTCAAAATAGATATAAGAACATACATTTCTCTTTTATTTTTTACCATAGTGTTTATTCCTGGTACTGAATTTCTCTAATTCTGCACTCCAGGTCCTTTCCTAGCCATCCCAGCCCCTTGTCATTTTGCCCTCCTGGTAGCTTTCCCCAGAGTCCTGTTTTCCCAAGCACAGCTGGAAGCTAAACTCTCTTCTTTTGCATACGGTGGTTTTTTTCTTTCTTTTCAGTAGGGCTCTGATTGCACTTCCTAACTAACCTTGGTAATTTTAATGCTACAGTCCTGGTCACTGCAGTGTATAACTCTGTACGGCTTTGATGGTTCTTTGAGGTTTGTGAGGTTTTTGGGTTTTGTTTGTTTGTTTTTGTTTTTTAAGGCAATTTAAAACATTTACCCTGTTTCCAAAGACTTCTTTTACTGGGTATTCTTTATGTTGGGTAGTGAAAGATTCTACCGACAGGGAGGAGTATAAAGTATAAAGGATATGTAACGGTCATATCTCATTTGTTGTGTTTCTTTAGCATCATTGCTTCTTATTACCACTGAACCTGGCAGAGTAAAGAAGCAGAAATTAGGCTATTCTTCCATGCGTAGGGGCCTCTCTCCCCTTGTCATTATGACATTTTGTAAATGCTTGTTGAAATGTTCAATCTCTAACTTTTCTGATGTTCAGCTTTCTTGTAGTTGACATACACCCTTCTTTCTTTGTATTTGCCAATTATTGTTTTTATAAGGATAAATCGTGGACTTTCATTTACTTATCTTGTTGTTTCTTGTGATTTAATAAATAGCCCGCGTTTCTCATTTTACCTCCTTTGTGATAATTTTTATGTATTAACTTTTTTTTAACAACATAGTTTAGAAAGTAATTTTAAAGACTTCTAAAAGCAGATTTACTTAGCTAAGTAGTTTCTCCAGATATCATTTCATAACTGGAAAACTGAAGCTGGGTACAACCAACAAATGGAGATAAGGATTCTGAAAATTTTACCACACAATGCTAATGTGACACTAGAGCAGTTGTTCTTCTAGTCTTTGCTACATTAGAATCACCTGGGGAGCTTTAGAAAGTCCTGATGCCCAAGCCAGTCCCCAGGTCAAGTATATCAGTTCTCTGGGGTGGGATTCTGACCCCAGAATTTTTTCAAGTGTAGCACAGCTTGAGAATCATTGTACTGGAATTCTCTCCACACTCTAAAGTATGGGCCCAAAATCATCCATTGGGTTGTCAATGGAAAAGAAGGCAAACTCTGTAAAATAATTTTAAAGAGATTTATTCTGAGCCAAATTTGAGGACGGTGACTCGGAGCCATGCCCAGGAAGCCTTGAGCAAGTGGACTGGCTGTGGCTGGGTTACAGTTTGGTTTTACACATTTCAGGGAGGCAGGGGTTACAGGTAAAGTCATAAATCAATACGTGGAAGGCATACATTGGTTTGGCCCGAAAAGGGACAGGGGCGCTTACAGGTTATAAGTGAGTTTAAAGATTCTTTGACTTGTAATTGGTTAAAGACATGAAGCTTTGTCTAAAGGCTTGGAATGTTTTTAAGATAAGGAACTGTTAATCACCAGACAAACCACCAGACATGTATTTGTTGTGTAAATTGAGGACCTGCAGGTTTGTCCTGCATACCCTTAGGCCTGTTAATGGGTTACAAAGGATGTCCCCAAGAAGGGAGAGGGGCATGATGAGGCATGTCTGACCTCCCTCCTCCTGGCAGGC
This sequence comes from Indri indri, assembly GCA_004363605.1. Classification (NCBI taxonomy): domain Eukaryota; kingdom Metazoa; phylum Chordata; class Mammalia; order Primates; family Indriidae; genus Indri; species Indri indri. The sequence continues at coordinate 7,259 of RJWJ010002696.1, forward strand.
AATTTAGTTTTAGGATATCCCCTTGACCAAGAGGAGGTCCATTCTTAGCCTCAAGATTTTATTTTAGTTCACAGGGTTCTTGAGAAGATTCCACTTTTTATAGACATGTCCATAATTTCTCTTTTCCCAATGCTATACTCTCACTGAAATGGTTCAGAGAAGTCATGTAGATGAAACTTTATATTCCTGGAGGAGTTTATCAATTCTAGAAATCCTCTTCAAGCAAAAAATCTGCATATTTTTCTCTAAGCACCCAGTTGTCTACATTTAGTGGAGAAAACATTGCTTTCTATAGTAAAAACACTAGTTCTTAGTAATTTCCACCCAAAATAACAGCATTTTTCTGTGCTATAGAACAGTAAACATTTGAAGTTTAAGATGTCGATGACCATTTGGGAAGGAAGAGATGAGAGCCAGCTGCCTTCCTAACACTATATTGGCTTTGCTCATCTAGTGCGTGTTTTGGGGTGCTTGCCAGCATCAGGGAATTGACAGTTATTGCATTTTCTAACTGGCAAAACCAGATGTTTCTCTCTATTTTCCATGTCGTTTCTTAACAATGTGCAAATTTCAGCATTTGTATTGGAAGGACATTTAATGTGGGTTCACAGCTAATGTTTGAGAGTTTTAAAGAATATGTTTAGTAAAGCAACTTAATCAGAAATTTCATAAACGTTTGTCATATTTTTGCTTCTCAGCATGAGATTTCTCAAAATTAGTGGGAATGATCTTGTTCATTAAATTTCTGTCAACTAAATCCCCATTCCAAGTGGATGTGCCAAATGATGTAGACCAAAGATCACTGTGAGCCATGAAACAAATATAGTTGTTAATAAGACTGTCTCTTTTGTCTTTTATATGTATATTAGAAATGCTTTGCAAATTAGCATTAATTTAAAAGACTGAAAGGGATCTCATTGGTGGCCAACATGCTGTCTTCCAACTCATTGAGGTAATTTTGTCTAAAGTAATAATAATAATAACACTTATAACCCGTTAATCATTATAACATAACTGTGGTGTGTATGTGTTTGGATATGACTGTAGTAGCTCTTGAATGGAGCTTAGCTGAGCAAGCAGATTGACAGAGGAATGGTAAGAAATTTATGGACAAAGCACTGTATAGCCATTTTGATGTGAAAATGAACAAGCAAGCTTGTGCCAATAGGCAGACGGAGCACCAGCTGGGTAGAGACGACACAGCTGAGGGTCATTCCAGAGGTCTTGGACGATGATTTAGCTCCTGATGTATGCAAGTTGGCTGCACATCCATGGTCCCTTTCAAACATGGGCAATTGAAGCATGCCTTTTGTTTAGTAGTTTGGTCTGCTTTTACTTTACTGTTTACAACTTTGATTTTCTATTTTAGAAATCTTGGCTTATTTAAAAAGCTACTGTTTTTCTGCTGTATGTCGAATTGATCTGTCTGTTACAGTTGCTCATTCAGATCATAAAATGGAATGTCAGCAGGTATGTGTTTGGTAGAGGCCAGACAATATTCAGAAACCCTTTAGAGTGTATTTTTATATAAAATGAAAATTATTGTATCTCTCCAGTGCTCGCCATTATTTTTCTTTCGTATGTATGTGTCAAAGTGACATCTAAGTGCTGTGGTCTTTCTGAGAATCAATTGTCTCAAATTCTCTTGTCCAGTAACACGGATTTTTATTTTGGTCCATAATTAGTGCTACAGATATTTGAAAGTTTCTCTTTGGGCATTAGTTTGTTTTGAAACTGCATTTCCTTGCTGCCGTTCAACATTTACACCTATATGTAGAGGTAACTGATTTACTGGGCTTCCTAAGCAGCGAAGGGTCGCTGTGTCCTCCGGCGCCTCACACAGTACTTGTGAGCGAAGGGGAGGCAACCGTCATATATTTTATTGATGTCTTTATCACAACTTCTTAGCTAGGGAGTTTTACTAAGCACTTTTAGGTAATGAAATACTGACCTTTTAGACATAAACTTTATAAGGATTTTACAAAGCTGCAGGGCTAGGTAGACAGAAACCTAGCATGTGCGGTTAAATGAAGGAAGTAGTGTAAAGCCACGGATTGGGAGAAATGGAATAGCAGTTTTTACAAAATGCCACTGCTGTGATAGATACAGTACAGCTTCAAGCATTTGGTGTTTATCTTTTGTTTGGACCTACCCCTGAAAGAAAAAAAATATGTATATAAAATATATATACACATATACACACATATAGCTATCAGGTGATATTAAATATTAAAGAAGAAAAGGTCAGTGAAGGGAGCCTGTTTAGAATCTGGTTGTTTTCTTTATATATTTTAATATGAGTTTTATATTATCATATAATTGTAAGCTAGGAGGAATCTTAGAAAGCACCTAGTTTTCAAACAATAGAAATCATTTGTAGTTAAATTTTTCAGTAAAAAGATTTTATTGAAAGATATTTGAGTAGCTCACAGAATCATCAGTAAGGCTGCAGACCCAAACTCGGAAAATAATTGGGAATAATGGAGGCTGAGAACACAGGAAAGGGTCAGGATTGGAACGCAGCTCCCTTCACAGAGTTATCCCAGCAAGTCCAACCACTGACAGCTGGATGCCATGGCTTGCCCCTTCCTCTGCTGTCTTGCTACTCTAGGCATCTCTGCAGGCAGAGCTGCCTTGGATCGCATTCCTGCTTAACAGATTCTCCATAGGCCCTGCTTCTTTTCACCATTGGCTTCCAAGTAAAGCACCCGATGGGCTGAGCTCAGTCACATGCACATGCTCTGGCTGCAAGGGAGGCTAGGAGAGCAAGCATCGAGCACCAGCTAATAGTGAGGATTTCTTCAAGAAGGGAGCTAATAAGCTGAGAAAAAAAGAAATAAAAAGAAAGAGAATGCCTCCTACAGTCCACAACTTTAGTTGGAAAAATCGACATATACCTTTCTTTCTAAATTTCAACCACCAAAAAATTTTCTCCCACCTAACACTGTGTAATTTTACCTTTTACAACCTAAAACATGCTCACTCCATTCCCTAAGGGAATCAACTCCAAGTCTCTTTTGTTACAGCCTCCAGCTCCAAATCGACGGTTCTCGGTGATGTCTTTTTGTCCTATCGTCCTCTAGTCTTATAATCCATCTCAATATTACGTGACCTATGAACTAAATTTTAAAGTTCACTACCAATAACAACAGCTCACATAAAATAGTAAGGAAAAGAGGTGAAGGAGGAAGACGGAAATTTTCTGTGTGTGTGTGTGTGTGTGTGTGTGTATGTGTGTGTGTGTGTGTGTGTGTGTGTGGCAACAGATCAAGGATGAACACTTTCTTTCTGTAAATTGTTTTTGCTTTGGTAAATGGTCAAGATCACAATTCACATTTATAATTTTTCTTCTCTACTGTGAATTACATGTGTCCTTTGCAGTCAGCCAGTGTCTTGGCTGAGTGAGGGTCTTTACCCAATTGGTTGACTCCGATGTTAATTTCTGAAGGACTTGCCTGTATAGGGTGACATCTACCACTGGGCCTGCAATAGCAGAAGGTGTCCTAGGAATTTCTTGGATTTCATCTGCTTCTCCCTACCTCTACTAAACGACAGCAGTCCTATTTCCCTTTGACAGATCAATTGTTCCAGCCAACACTAATCCTCTTTTCTCCCTGTTTACTTAGTGGTATGAGAAACCCCAAAAGGCAAACACTTGCGTCAGATCTTAATTCAGTGTAACCACTGTTTTCCTCCCGGTAGAAAGCATTAGAAGTGAAACCAGCAGAGCCTGGAGTCTCAAGGACAGGAAACAAATTTTGTAAATGGGTCATTAGGCTTAATTGTGAAAAGCACCATTTCCACTTATTTGTCCACCTATGTATCTGTTCTGGCTTTGTGAGAACCAGCACCATACATTGTTCACTAATCAGGGCAAAACCACCTCCTGTAAAACAGCACCCAACCTCACAAAATGGTGTCTCCTGGCTCATGCTATATCTGAGTCTTCAATTGACCACTCCATTGTTTTATAAGGACAGTATCCTCTGGGTGATGTAGTGAATCCCTGCGCTTCAGCCCATTGCTTTACTTCTTATGCAGTAAAGGAACTTCCTTCGGAAGATGCAGTGTCCTGTGGGATGCTAGGAATGCACAGTTGGCACAAACTTGGACTGTAAGGGGAGAAAACCCAAATTCTTTTTCTGCCTTTCCCATGATAGAAAGGGTGCAGTATAATATTGCACCTGGCTAACACTGGCTAATTCCCTTGGGGTATTATACCATGTCAAGGGCTCAGAGTGACAGTAGCCAGATTAGCCTTGATAAGGGCCATCCATGTAGTTGAGCAATGCACAGCTTCTGTCCCCACCACTAGCAGCATTTTAGCATGAGCCCATTAAGCAAGTACCAGGTTGCTGGGGAAGAAGCCTGACACACACACACGGCAGCTCATCTCTTCCACCTAATTCTTTAAAACCACCTCCATACACTATTCATACACTCTGGGCCAATTCCAACAGATCCCTCCATATCATCTTTCTGAGTCTTTTTCTCACAGATTCTCCAGTCTTATTCCTTCAGTGTCCCTAACCAATTGGTCAAACCCCTAGCTACTTCCCCAAAAATGTTATTAATCCATCACTTATTCATTTACTCAAAAAATATTTATTGAGTACCTAAGATGTTCCAGTTACAAATCCTTTTCTTCAGGTAAAGTGAACATTGAGATAATCCTCTTGAAAGTATACCCACATGGAAAATTTCCCTTCTCCACCCCCTTTCAGGGGCGGTTCTGAGCAGCGTCATCAATCGTAGCAGTCTCCTTCTGCCTAGGGCCAGCATATGTGTAGACACAGCTGTAAAACTGGCTCATTTTTTCCTTCCCCAGTCAGCTAGTCATTGTGACGCCCTACGGGTTGTGGGTGTAGGATAAGGGAGGATGTCAGGGTGGCAGAATTGCCATGCTGGGAGCATTAGCTCCCTATTTGTGCAAATTACCTCTGTCTTCAGACGCAGTCCACTTTCATTTCATGAGTCAGTACTGCTAGGCACACCTGGATTTATGCCCAGGTGGCTCATTGACACCCAGCTCCTTGTGAATAGGTAGAGTCTCATTGCCACCTGGTATCTTAAGGTCAGGAGTCCTACTCTTGTCTATAAAATGAAGGTAAAAATTAATATCTACATCATATGACTGTTGTAAGGAATAAATACATAAAAACATGGAAAGCACTTACTACAATACCTATCATATTATACCTGCTTGACAAATGATAGTTATCATGATTACTAGAGTCCAATAGCTATCTAAGAGCTATATCTTAAAAGAAAAATTACGTCTTGCAAAGAAGGCATGACTGTGCTGCAGAACCCTGAGGTCTCTACTATACAAGGACCTATGACATGCTGTATAGAACATGCTCTATAGAACATTCTAGTTATCCAGAATACACCAGGACACCAGTGAAGCCACTGTGTCATAGGACCAAGTGGCATTGCTGTCTGCACTGTGGCTTGAACCAGCTTTCTATTAATTACTCTGGCCCCTGTTCAAAACTGTTAGCTGTTCAGGTTACCCACTAAACTGATTAGCGAGGCATTCCCAAATGTTGATCTTTGATGCCTTCCACATGTAAAGACTATCACCTGGCATTGTGATTTTGTTTTCTTTTTTAATATGAAAGGGTGTGCAATGTGTTGTTCATTTTGAACATGGAGTAAGGTCTGTATTGAATTCCTGATCTTACCACTTGCTACCTCTATGACCTCTGTCAAGTTAACTCATTTCTCTGAACACTCCTACATAGTTGTTATCAGAATTGAAGGAAACGACATACATAAAGTATCTAGAGTAAAAGACACAAAATCCTGTGAGTTTCTCCCTACACTATCCTCCTTATCTACAACATTTAGCCGGCTGTCTCCTGGACTTTGCCACTTCAGATTCTCCATGGTGCAGATGGAGCTATTAATCGGTCCTTCAACCTGTTCTTCCTCCAATTGTGTCTTTTCTGTAAATGACACAAGCATTCAACTCACTGCCCAGTTGGAAGCCCAGGTGATGCCTCCCTTTCTTACTCCCCATTCCTACAGCCAAGGGCTTATTAAATCCAATGGATTTACCTTTTAAATATTGATCCCCTGTGCTATCGCCCTGGTCGGGCCACCATCCTCTCTCACCTGAAGTACAGCTACAGCTTCTCTCTACTTCAGCCTTGCCCCCAGTGCAAACACATCCGGTCACATTATTCTGAAACTGAAAACCCTTCAGTGGTTTTTCCTCACTCTTTGGGTAAAGGGTAGATGCTTTAATGTTGCTTATGGGACAAGCATGGTCAGACCAGGCTTAGCTCTTCAATTTCTCACCAACTCCTGCTTCTCCCAGCCCCTTCCAGACGGCTGTGCTCTACCCGTTCCTTGAGGGCCTGGACTTCTCTCACCTCCACTAGGTCTTCAGTGTCTCTTCTCCTAGGAACAGTCTTGCGGCTACTCCTATTCCTTCTTCACATCTCTGCTCAAATGTGACTTCCTCAGAGATGTCTTCTTTGGCCCCTCGACAAGATTAGGCCTTCTCTCTCTTTTTTAATTTATTTTTTTATTGAGGTAAAATATACATCTATAATTTATCATCTTGACCATTTTTAAGTATACAGTTCAGTGGTAATAAATACATTTATATATTTCCCTCCTTCATCTCCCTTCCCCCTCCTATTCCCAGTCTCTAGTAACCACCAATCCATTCTCTATCTTGATGAGATCCATTTTTTAGCTCCCATGTGTGAGTGAGAACATATTTGTTCTTCTGTGCTTGGCTTATTTTACTTAACATAATCACTTCCAGTTCCATCCACATTGCTGCAAATGACAGAATTTCATTCTTTTTTATGGTCAAATAATATTCCATTGTGTATATATACTGTGTTTTCTTTATCCATTTAACTACTGATGGACACACAGGTTGATTCCACATTTTGGCTATTGTGAATAGTGCTGCAATAAACATGGGAATGCAGATACCTCTTTGAGGTATTGATTTCCTTTCTTTTGGATATATATAAAGTAGTAGAATTGCTGGATCATATGGTCGTCCTAGTTTTAGTTTTCTATGAACCTCCATACTGTTCTCCACAGTGGTGGTACTAATTTACATTCCCACCAACAGTGTAAGAGGGTTCCCGTTCTCCATATCTTTCACAGGCATTTGTTATTGCCTTCTTTTTGATAAAAGCCATTTTAATTGGGGTGAGAAGATATCTCACTGTAGTTTTGATCTGCATTTCTCTGATGACTAGTGATGCTGAGCATTTTTTCATATACCTGCTGGCCATTTGTATGTCTTTTGTGAAATGTCTGTTCAGATCTTTTGCCCATTTAAAAATCAAACTATTTGGGTTTTTTGCTGTTGAGTTGCTTGAGCACCTTATATAGTCTGGTTATTAATACCTTGTCAAATGGATAGTTTGCAAATATTTTCTCTCATTATGTGGGTTGTCTCATCACTTTGTTGATTGCTTCCTTTGCTGCGCAGCTTTTTAGCTTGATGCAATGCCGATTGTCTGTTTTGGCTTTGGTTGCCTATGCTTTTGAGGTCTTACAGAAAAAAATCTTTGCCCGAACAAATGTTCTGGAGCATTTCCCCAATGTTTTCTTCCAGTAGTTTTAGAGTTTCCAGTGCTATATTTACATATTTAACTTATTTTGATTTGACTTTTCTGTATGGTGAGAGATGGGGGGTCTAATTTCATTCTGCTGCATGTAGTTGCCCAGTTTTCTGAGCATCATCAGGTCTTCTTGATATATGTTCTCATGGTGCTTATTGAGATGTACTGTTGTCATATACAAACCACTACATAACTTATTGGCATAAACCAACAGTGATGTTATTATTATGTTCGTGGATTCACTAGGTAGAGAATTTGGATAGGGCATGAAGAGGATGATTTGTCTGTGCTCCATAATGTCTAGAGTTTCGGCTGGTAAGACTTGAATGGGAATAATCTGGTGACTTCTTTCATTTGGGCTGAGATGACTAGAAAGTAAGGCATAGCTGGGAACTGTCAACTGGAGCTATACATGGTCTCTCCATGAAGCTTAGCTTCTTCAAATCATGCTGGGGCTCTGGGGAGCTAGACTTCCTATATGATGCCTCCAGGCTCCAGAAGCTCATCTTCCAACAAACAAGGCAGAAGCTTTATAGCTTCCATGACATAACTACTTCTATTTTATCTGCTGGTCAAAGCAGTTACAAGGCCCATCTAGATTCAAGTGGAGAGAATTTAGACCCATACTCTCAGTAGAAGGAGAATCAAAGAATTTATGATCATGTTTGAAAACCATCATAATGCCCTTTACCTGAGCAATCTTAACACTCATTTTTTAATTGTAATAACTTGTTAAATTTTTATCTTCTCCAGTAGACTCCAAAAAATTCAATGGAAGTGGAATTTGGGTCTGTCTTTGCTATCATACCTACTCTTATATCTGGCACAGTATAAGTAACTCAATCTCAATAAATAACCATTAAGAGGAGGAATTTAACTAGGGTAAACTGCTACCAGGCAAATGGTAGGGCCTTAATTTCTTATAGTGGAATGAGCCACACTTGTGTTAATTCTGATTAAACTAGAGGAATAGGAATTGCCTCATTCTATTGGTATTTATGTTTACCTTTTTATTCTCAACAAAGAAAACAATGCCATCTCAAAATTGTCAAGCCTAATCATTAAAGATCATAAATATTAAAAGTCAGCTAGTTCAATGGTTTTAATGTTTAAATCTCTTCTGCCTTTCTATTAAGTGTTCTTACATACTAGGTGCATATACATCATCTGATGTTGAATTTGCTGTCTTCCATGGCAGTACATTTCATCTTTGGATTTTTTTCTTTTCCTTTTTTTTCTTTATTCTTTGGTAGTAAGCCCAGATCTGTCTCCAGTAGCTTGCACATATTGATCCTCCTTTTATTGCTTGAGATCATGTGAAATAAATGTGAACCCTCTTTCCCCTGACAACAATTTAAATATTGAGGATAGTTATATGTTTCTTTTTCCCATATCTATCTCCACCCCTTAAGCCTTTCTTTTATAAGCTCTTTTTGGAGGGAGTATGTTTTCAATTCATTTGCCCATGAGGAGGAAAACCCTCGTTGGCCAAAGGAGCCCATTATGATGATGCATACATGTCATGCTTCAGGACCAGTATGGAAGTGTTATTAAAGAATATAAATTGTTGCAACAACAAAAATAAATAAATAGGATTTGATTAAACTAAAAAGCTTCTGCACAGCTAAGGAAACAATCAACAGAACAAATAGAGAACCCACAGAATGGGAGGAAATATTCACAAGCTATATATTTGATAAAGGGCTAAGAACCAGAATCTACAAAGAACTCAAGCAAATCAGGAAGAAAAAATCAAACAACCCCATTAAAAAGTGGTCAAAAGACATGAACAGAAGCCTCTCAAATGGCCAATAAATATATGAAAAAAGGCCCAATGTCACTAATCATCAGGGAAGTGCAAATCAAAACCACAATGATATATCACCTTACGCCTGTTAGAATGGCTTTTATTAAAAAGTCCAAAAACTATAGATGCTGGCATAGATACAGGGAGAAAGAAACGCTTATACACTGTTGGTGTAACTGCAAATTAGTACAACGTCTATGGAAAATAGTGTAAAGATTCCTTAAAGAAAAGCAGACCTACCATTTGATCCAGCAATCCCACTACTGGGTATTTATCCACAGCAAAAGAAGTCATTTTAACAAGAAGATACGTGCACTCAAATGTTTATTGCAGCACAATTCACAATTGCAAAGATGTGGAATCAACCCGGGAGCCCATCAATTCATGAATGGTTTAACAAAATGTGGTATATGTATACCATGGGGTACTACTCAGTCATAAAAAATGAATTAATTCCTTTGCAACAATTTGGATGGAACTGGAGACCATTATCCTAAGTGGAGTATTTCAAGAATGGAAAAACAAATACCACACGTACTCACTATTAAATTGGAACGAACCAATGAGCACACATGTGCACAGAAAGAAGTAAAACTCAGTAGAAATCAAGAATGGGGGTGGGGAGAGTAGGGACAGGGCAAAAACCTACCTAAAGTGTACTATGAACACTACTTGGGTGATGGGCACACCTATAGCCATGACTCAAACATTACAAAAGCGATTAAGGGTGTACAAAAACATTTGTACGCCCTTAATATTTTGAAATTTTTAAAAAAGGATATATATTGTTGCAAATAAAGCTTATTGCTTAGGAAGTTATTTGTATCAGCATCTAACCTAACCTTATTTATTTAAATAAGACACATTCATATCTAAAATCCAACTAGTTTTGTTGCACAAAGGTTTTAACATGAGATCGATCTGTCAAGGCAGATATCCCAAAGTACGGACAGTGGGTAAGGTGGCTGCACTTGCGGAAAGGAGCAAATGAAACATCTGTCTCCAAGTCTAAGTAGATGCTGGGCTAATAGACCAAGGTTCTAGTTGTTATGCATTATGATTCCTTCCAATCACACTGATCATAAATTTGTAGCAAGCCTCCCTCTTTAGACAAGGTCATGGACTTCTTTAATCTTGGAGGCCTCAGAGGACATCCCTACTGTCTGCTCAGTGCCTTCAGAGCAGAGTGCTACTCAGACCTGTCACAATAACCAAAGGAGCTCCTTTCCTTCACCAAGGTCAAGTGAGGCAGCTAAAAGGCACCAACACAAGATTCGATTGGAAGTTTTCCTTTTTTTCTCCAGGTTGGACCATATCGGGCCCTCTGTCTGTTTTTTGTATTGCCTTCAAGCTAAGAATGTTTTTTACATTTTTAAATGGTTGGCAAAAGAAGAATTTGTATTGCTTAAAAATTATATGAAATTAAAATTTCTGTGTCCATAAGTAAAGTTTTATTGGAACAGAGCCATGCTTATTTGTCTCTGGCTGCTTTTGTGTGCCACAGTGACAGAGTTGAATAGATGTGACAGACTGTATGGCCCACAGGCCTCATATATTTATTATTTGGCCCTTCACAAAAAAACATTTACTGACCCCAGCTCTAGTGAGATAACATAAGAAGCTAGGGGCATTAATATTGCTGTTTAAAAGCAAAATATTCTTACATACTAGGGTTCTATCTAGCCTTTAAGGAAACCAAACTAGAATGAAGAAAGCTAGGAAAACTTGACATTCTTAATGCACCATTCTCAACTGATTGCATTCTTTTTTGTCTATTTTCTTCCACAGTAAGGCACTCAGACCCTTCTGCTAAAACAAGGCAAAATTATAAGCTTCATCCTTCAAGATACATACATTAATTAATTTTTCCCAAAGTAGCAAAGTATTTATGCATGTGTGTATGGATCACTTTTAAAAATTCACATGGAAGTAATGACCATATTTTTCTTTCTCTCCCATCCTTTTTTCCTAAATTTTGATAAAATTTCAAGCTTAAAGAAGTGTTTTTAAAAATGATATAAAAAAATTTCCATCCAGACTTACTATTTTTAAATATTTTGCCCTATTTTCTTCATCATTTTTATTCTCTCTCTCATCCTGTCTACACAGACACACAGACACATGCACACGCACACACACACACACACACACACACACACACACACACACACACACACACTTTGTTTTGCCATGCCATTTGAAAGAAAGTTGCAGACATCGTGACACTTTATTGCTACTTCGACATGAATTAGCTAAGAATAAGGACAATCACTACTTAAACACAGTATCACTATGATAACTAACAAAATAAGCAATAATTTCAGAATATCATGTATCTATATCTAAGTTTTCCTAATTGTCATAAGAATGTTTTTATAACTCCTCTCAACTAAGATAATATAATCACTTGAGAAAAACTCATTTCAAGTAACTTTTGAAAACAGTACTCGATAAATCTTATTTGGATGAATTCTAAGAGAAAAAGTACTGGAAAAAATTATAAACTTCACTCATTAGATTATTATTGGTAACATTGGTGTTGAAATTTTGAAATATTTTACATTTGCAGTAGGATAAACATAAATGAATGTATTAATATTAACAGGACAAGGACTCAGTGTAAAAGAAAAGAAACCAATATTAAATAAAAAATTTAAAACTGTAATATTACATATAAAATGAAAATGTCAACAAGAATTTATAATTTGTTCTTTTTTTAAATAAACTTTTCTCTCTCTGGAAGGCATCACTGTGAGGGCCTAGAAATAAGGATACACCAGTGGCAATGAGCATATATAGTATCTAGATATTGATTGCTAAATGTCATTTTCCAACTAAAGAAACCAGGGCTAATTGGGAAAAAAAATATGACAGATACCAGGTCTGGAGCTGGGAAATTATAAGGTGAGCTTAGGCTATTTTATTGTACCAGCTAATAAATGTTGAAAAAATGATAGATTTATTAATAGAAAATTACATTTTAAAATTCCTAATGTAATGATTAATTCAGGAAAAGACCATCATTGGATGGTAAAATCTTTAGATGAAGGATTTTTTGGGAAATAGGATATTTATACAGAATGATGTATCACTCCATGAATTATTAAATAAAAAGTGGAAAAATGTACCTTTACAATGGCGAGATCTGGCTATTTCACCACCTTAACCAAGTGTACAAATTTAGCATCACTAATAATGGGACAACCTGACATTGTGCCTTATGAAATGGTATAGGAAGTATATTGCCCTTGTGCCAAAATATTTTACCTGAATCTAATCAACTTCTAATCTACAATTTGGCAAATTTTGTTTGGAAAGAGGTCATAATCATTTTAGGCTTTGCAAGCTATACTGTCTCTGTCACAACTACTCAACTCTGCTATTATAGCACAAAAGCAGACATAAATGATATGTAAATAAATGGGTATGGCTGTGTTCCAATAAAACTTTATTTACAAAAATAAGCAGTGGATTGGGTTTGGTCCCAAGATCATCATTTGTCAACCCCTTCTTATGACCTTACTTACTCTTTATAGGAAATTTAGGGGAAAGAGGAACCAAAGTAAATAATTGGATACCAAGAGGAAATAATCAGACAAATCCAAAATGAGAGACATTCTACATGACTTAAAAAACATTCTTTAAATGCTTCAAAAAATTCAATGTCATGGGGGGAAAATGAAATTATTCAGGCTAAAATAAACTAGTGAGACATAAAAACCAGTTTTAGTGCATGAATCTAGATAATGATCCTCTTTTTTATACGTGAACCTCTAATCTCTGTTTCCCCAACCCAGTCCTTGCGCAGCTTATTTTTTCGGGCCAAAGTGTAGAGTCTTTCAATTATCCTCTCCCCTCCATCACAATGATCTGTGATTACTGCTAGAATGACTAGTTTGAGAACATCTCAACCTTCTTGAACTGCTTTTCAAAGCCTCATGATACAAAATCAGTGCTATTAATATTTTTCTCTGAACTTTTGATTAAAGTCATTAAGAAAGCAACTTTATGAAGAGAGAGAGAGGGGGGCAGAGAAAAGATGCCTGTGCTTTAATCACCAATATTTAATTACCATCAGTCACAAGAGGAAAGTCTGTATCATTGGACCCTTTTATTTCCAAAGAGAAAGAAAAATTTCCTTTCTCTCTATAACAATCTAAGCAGATAACTGTATTTTTAATAATAATTGTCATAAAGCGATCTTCATTATTCAACTACAATTTCCTATGAGACAGGACTTGGAGTTAAAATCTCAATTTATTTCAGAAACTATCATCTAGAAGCACCTAAAGTCTGTTATAGAAAAATAATCTCAAATAATTTATAAGTTGAAAATTGGTTTTAAATTAATATCAAAATATGTCTATTAAAACTATTTATAAGAAAATTACTTTCTAAGCTTAAAGTATCATATACTTTACAACAAACAAATAAAACTAAATAAAATCTCTTATAGACCAAAACATTTTTTTCTTAATTCATATCTTATTGTCATGACAATTCTTCTGTTCTTCCTATAGAGCCTACACATAACTTTAGAGCAGACCTTTTCACACTCAACTGATCATTACTGGTCCCAAGATTCCTGCCTCTGGTTTCCACTCTTGTTTTGGTCTCCTCCCTTAAGGAGTCGTCTTTGTGAGAAAAAAGCTGTTTCAAAATCAGGATTTGTTTGATTTCATTCATCGCTACAGAAGTTTTCTCCTGCTTTTGTTCCTTAGGGGAGATGTCTTGAGCTTTACAATAGCTTTTTAGTTCTGTTTAACAAAGGAATAAAGTTTATCCTGCTGGTAACATACAGAATCATACTTAAGATAAATTTAAACTCAGTTCACTGTTTTCTACCCTACAAACTATGCTCACAGGATGATAGTACTAAACGACCATTTCCAACCTAGAAAAAGAGATCTCAAAGCCATTGTAAGAATTACCTGAAGATATCAGCCAAAAAATCCAATGAAATCCCAGGAACCACTAGGAAAGAAAGCAAAGACATGAACTGACATATGTGTAAAATCATCATGAATTTTACGTGGGGAACTTCACAATTCCTGGTGTGATTCAGAAAATGATGAACGTAAACTAATGGCCATGAAGTTGGGCCATTCTTTGTAAAGGTGTAGAGTTGATAGACTGGCCTCTGGTAGGAAAATGTACTGATTATGTTATTCGAAATTCATCAACCTATTTAATTTATAAATTTAATAATTATTATTATTTTGCCTACTATCTTGGGATATAGTGATAGACAAAAAAGACATAGTCCTTTTTCATTCAAGGAACTGAAAGCCTACTTGGAGATTGAGATTTTCTTGGGGGGGGGCGGCAAGCACAAAGTGCTGTGAGAACAGATGTGGACAGCACTTAAACCAGGTAGAGTGTGGCAGCATGAGTCAGAAGTCTTTATAGTAAAGGGAAAAGGTCTTCTATGAATGGTAAATGTCCTTCTGTCAAATATCCATGTCACTTTTAAGGAACTGAAAGTAATTTAGTATAGTCGAAACATAAAATTTTGTATGGGTCGGGAAAAGGTTGTGGTAAGAGAAGAGACTGAATAGATAAGTAGGGACCAAATTATGGAAGTCCTTGGAATTCTTAAATCTTGCAGGGTTTAAAGAGGGTTAATTCTGACTGCTTTAATTAATTGATTAATTGCATTAATCAATGAATGCATTCAGTGGTTTATACTCTATACTCCAAAAACAATTTAATAATACATGCATAGAGATTTAACAAATTCTGGGATGATAGAAGAACCTTGTATAGGAACTGTATTTATCATTACAATGGTAGTAAAAAATAGAGAAGTAATTGTTGTAGGAGGTTGCACATATTAATACATAAATGGGTTCCAAATGGTATTGCAAACACAGATGAACCTCATGAGTTGTTAAGTGAAGTTGCTCATTTGAGGCCCTCATTTGCTCTCCAACAAAAGAACCTCACTGACTTTATTAGAAAGAGTTGTAGACAGGAAGTTTCTTTGGTCTGATTCAGTATCGCATGTCTTAGATATTTATATCCTTATCCCTTAATCATACATACCCTCTATTTGGGGTAGCCTTAGTATATATGATCTTCAGTTGACTTTAGAACCTTGAAGAATATTTAGAAACCAGATTCCATATCTATTTGTGGGGAAAATCCAGACATCTATCTTCCACTGACTGTAATTTTGGATGACTTTTTAGTAATAAGACTCTCTACCTTCAAATTAAGCTTCTACAGGACCATCGATTAAAATGGTTGATTAAAAACAACTTAAGGGGGAAAGAAACTTTAAGATAATTTTCTCTTAGTGAATTCTTCTAAATTTCTTGTGATGAAGTGCTGTAAGTCGAATCCCTTTTGACTTATCTTGAGTGGAAATAGAGAACAATAACTCCTGTGTATAAAATTCCCAATCATTCTCCAAGATCACTTTCAGTTTCCCATTAGCCTTATCATTGCCACATAAGGAGTCTTGCTTTCTTTAGGTTTTCCTGAGTCAGTTTTCTGATCTTTTAATAATGTTTATTGACCACCTTCTGAATTCCCTCTTAAGAATTCAAGTGTTGGAGTCTAAGACATTTAATGGTCCTCCTTTCTAGTGTTTTAATAGACAAGAAACTGGGCTTCAATTATAGTTATTTTAAGTTAAAGTTAGCCAATCAGAAATAGCTATACAGCTATTATATAGTGCACACAGATACGAACACACAAACACAGACATAAACACACCGATGCAAACACTCGCAGAGTAGGGTCTGGGAGACAATGTAGGTAAAAGAGTAGGGACTCTGAGCAGAGAAAAATTAGATATGACATTTATGTAAAAGAATTTCTAATTTCTTGGAGAGGAAGGCCAATAAATAAACAACTTAGTATGAACATTATTCAAGTCAGCTATTTGATAGAGGTTATACTTCGCCTTGGTTTGAGACACATTAGACCATATTAAAAGGAAAGCAGTTTGGGGGAAATGGGAAAGTTCAAAGTAAAGTTGAGAAATTTGACCCATAACTACAGTGTACTTTTGTGCTTTCCGTCTTAATACTAAGTGAGTTTATAGCCAATAATGTACTGGTAGATATTTAAGTAGGTGGGAGTGGGGTGGGGGGGTTGTTGTTAAGTCCTGGGCGTAGCAGGTGCTGGTTTCTGTGGTGTAAATATCCCCTCCATAGCCTATTTCAAACTACCAACTTGATGTCACTGAACACAGAGCTGGGAAGAGATGTGCAGTTGCACACCATTATGTATTATTTCTGCCATGCAGAAATAATAAACAGCCTCAAAAGCATAGATGATAGCAAGACATAGCAAAATAATTAGGAAGTGATGAGTTTTGAGTATTTTTTACCTTTGTTTTTAATATCTATTTCATTGTGAGTACATATAATTTAATGTTTAATAATCGCTATATTTAATAACTAGCTTGCAAAGGTTCTAAAATTTAGCAATTGGCTCCCTCCGGCTGGTACGAAGTGGCTCCGGCACATGCCTGGAGTTTACAGGTACCCCAGCAGATGGGAGAAATCATGTGATTAAGTCCCATGAGGAGATAATTGTGATTCCTTATGTGTTGCTATGGAATTGCTCATGTGCGGAGCTGATATCATATCAGCTGTGCTGCCTCCTCCGGTGAAATTTCCCCAAATTCAGAAGTAAGATTCTAAGCTTCATTATACCCACCAAACACTCTGCACTGGTCCTGGCTTGTATGGTCAATTTGAAGAAAAAATGGGAGGTGTCCTGGAAACTTAGAAGTCTTAAGTAGAAGAAGGAAGGAGCTGGGCGTGGAGGTGGTGTTTCCATCTTGTCTTCTTACTAACACAGATTGTTTTGAAAGCAAAGTAAACATAGAGAACTCTCAGGATGTACTGTACATGATCTTTTAAAAATGGTTTCCTGGGTGGTCTATGAACAGAAAGAGAGGCTCTGAGCTAGGAACAAAAGGCACTTCTCAAAGACGAAGGAAATATTTTTAACAGGAGTTTTATAACCCTAAATAGAGAGAGGGGGAGATATTATCCTAAATATTAAGAAAAAAGGCAAAATTTCACAGGGAACAGGAACAAAGAAAAAGGACAAAATTACTTGGGGGCAAATGAATGTTAAATGATGAGGAATTCTCATATCTATGACTGGAGGATTGATAATTATAGTGTAGAAATTAGGACCATAAACGTAAAGTCTGGATGTTGGATGTGGCTTCACGTGAAATTGTCAAATGTGAGAGGCACATCGGAAGGCAATAACATCAGCCAATGGATGTGCCAAGGAAAGTAGAAAATAGCAGGGCAATAGACACATGAGAGCAAGTGGAGAGTTGGAAAAGCATAAGATACGAGTCTTAAATACAGAGCGTAATCCAATAGAGCCAATGAACTGAAAATAGCTTTAAAGAGCAAAGAACAGATGATTTCTCCTAGGAGGGTCCATAACTGGACATTGATGACTAGAAGCTGGGGGAGGGAGGGTCTCACATGGGCCCATGACCAGCAGTGGAATGAATTGATCCCAAGTGAGATAAGCAGAGATTACAGGATGTGTAGACCTGTCCAGGTGAGTTTAGGAGTGACCAGTAGGTTATGGCAGCTTACAGCACAACTATCAGGGGTCTGTGGCAGGAACTAACAACAAGTAGGTGAGCAGGCCAGGGATGGGATGCTGGAAAGAGAATAACATTACAGTCAGAAGAGTCCAAGCACATAGGACCATCCAAAGGACAAAATCAAGTGGGCTGTGGACCAGGCATTTGGAAGTATTATCAGTACCGGACAGAAATAGCAAGGCACAGAGCATATCCAAGGGACTGGTCACTAGAACAATTTTCTATCTTCTTGATGCTGGGTTTTCCATAGTTCCCATGCAACAAGCACCAATCCCAGCAAGGCCATGGTTTCTAAACTTCAAAAAGTAAAACTATTATTACCTGGTGGGTATGTGAAAATACAGATTC
The DNA here is from genome assembly GCA_004363605.1 of Indri indri. Taxonomy (NCBI): domain Eukaryota; kingdom Metazoa; phylum Chordata; class Mammalia; order Primates; family Indriidae; genus Indri; species Indri indri. Next base: position 25,608 of record RJWJ010002696.1, read on the forward strand.
CAAAACCCTACTACCAGAGAGCCTAGGGGTGGCCTAGGAATCTGTATTTTAAAAAAAAGGCACCATGGAAGATTCCAATGCAGTTAGTTTACCAACCACTTTCTGAGAAATACAACAGTATAATTAATCCAGGGCCCCTGCTGGTGAGACAGGTCTGGAAACACCCTGTTAAATAGGCACAGAGTTTCAGCAGTCGCATCTGGTGAGCAAATGCTGACTCCTGTGAGAGGCAAATTCGTGGCCCAGCTGTGACAATTAACTTGTTACAGTTGCTTGGAAACATCTACTCTTTTTACCTGGTTTGTATCATCTTTGATTTTTAATGTTGCTGTTTTAATATTGTATATAATTTCAAATCTTTTGGAACAGGTAGGTTATAAATTCTAATTAAATTTAAAAAATTGTTGATACCCTTTCTCATTTAATCAGAAGTGGAGAAAGTGAGTGCTGCTGTTTAATATTAGGTGAGTAATAAATTATTTTTTATACCGACTCTGTCTTGATAATGTATGACAGAGTACCTTTAAATTGTAAAGTTTTATTCAAATAGATGATTTAAAAAATATAAGGTACTTCATAGATATCTAGTATGTGCATTTATCTATTATATTCCTATAAAGCCTTTATATACTCGAATATTCTTACATTTATAATGCTTTATTAATTGAAGGGGGAAAGTCCAAAAGTTTCCATCAAATACACCTAGAAAAGAATACATCACTTTGTCAAAATATTTTGGCTCTTTATTCTTTGTAGCTCTTCCAAATCCCACAACAGAAAAAGGATTATAGTTACTATCTCAGCGTGTGTGGGCTTGAAAGCTCTAAACTTTTCTAAAAGAGTAAGGCTTTTTGACTCTTTTTTTTTTTTTTTTTCTTTAAATACCAGGAGCTTTTAGTGCAAGCTAATCAGAGTATTGTTCCACAACCATACCTTCCTGGGGCTTCTAAAACTGATTTTATATTGGAGCAGGCTCAGAATGAGGTCTTTCTATGGTCCATGTTTGGCAATGCCTTTATTTGCAGAAAGGCTTGTCTCTGTCCACAATTGCGCCAATTTCTGCATCTGAACATTTTTATGCATAGAATTAAGGCAGTCCCGACAAGATGTTCTGCTTGAATTGAAGAATGCACATAAGAGAGAAATGTTGGCTATGCCTGCCTAAAGTGATAAAATTATTTTCAAAGCCACGGATCCTGGCAGAAGATAGATTTGTTGCGTGACAGTCTTCAGGGAAACCAGAGACATGATATCAGCAAGATGTGGATTCAAAAAGAGGCCTTAAGGAATATTCTTGTCTCTTGAAATAATAGGGAATCTGGCAGATAGCAGTTGTGATATCTGGGGATAGGACAATGAAGATTAAAATTTAGAGTCACTTAGAAAATATGAGTTGCCTTTCATATATGTGACAAGGTTGGTTATATCTCTAAGAAATTAGAATCTTGTGGACATTATAGCTTTTGCAGAAAGTAAAATAGCCTTCTTTTTGCTATCCAGGCCATGGGATTGCCCAGCAGCGTGGGTTAGAATGAATAACTTACCTTTGCAGGGCAATATTTCGTCAGCTTAACTTGGACTAAGTGGATTTTCCTGTGGGTTCACTGTTTGGGAGGCACGATTGTGTCCCATGGGAGAACCAGTTCTGTTTATTTTCTGAGCTTGATTACTGGGAAGTTCTTGTGACGGGAGAGAACTCTTTTTCCTAAGGAACTGCTCACGTTCTTTATCCTCTGTGTAGAATGTGAACAAAGAGACACAACCTACCTCTTGGTGTTCTTTGTTAGCCCTGTCTAGATAGGCCGACGTTTGGCCATTGTAACATTTATTAAAATAAAATTTCATAAAAGTCAGTTATCTGTTTTGTCTATACCACTGACTCACTTAGGAAACTCTGTCCTACTTCTTTTCCAAACTATCTACCGTATCCCCAGCTGCTCCCCAAGTTTGGGATTTAATTGTAATTCAGACATACTATTAAAGTTCATAAGTAGTGACTTGTTGGGAGCACATTTTATTCTACTTCTCTGGCCCATGACCCTCCTCTAGGAATTTCTCCATTTCCTTTGAGAGGTCCTATAGACTATGGGCAAGGACATCTGTAGCTTAATGTGGGGAAGGGAAATACAGGGTTTCTGGAGATTTATTTCTGTCCATACTTGAATAAGGCTGGGGAGAAGATATATACCTTTTAAAAAGGAGGCTGATGGTTAGTGACCTATGTATTATTTGTCAATTTTTCTAGATCTCTGACTAGTTTATTGTTTTATCTTTCCAGTGAAGTTGGTTCTGTATCCGTTTAATCGATCATAGTATTTTCAACGTTTTTGATCTGCTTGGGCTCTGAAGAAGGCCACACATCTCTTTCTTGGTCTTTCTTGAACGTCGGCTTTAGCATCTCACCTGAAAAAGACTGCAGTGTGGACAGCAGAGTTCCTCCAGCAGGCCCTGGGGATGGGCTCTCTTCCCCGAGATCCAAACACCAGGGTTCACTTGGTGGAACTCTAGGGTATACTCCTTTGTGGAGATGTCTCTCTCTGAAGAAAAAAGGAACAATGATTCCAGAGCTCAATCCCAAAGGCTGAATTCTTAGACACAGAAAAGACTGCTAAGGGAGGTACAACTTGGCAGAGTCACCAAAGCAGCTAGTCGAAACTCCAACTGTAGCAGGAGGAAATCAGCATTTCAGAGAGCCGAGGAAAAAAGCACCAGAAAAGTCACACCCAACACATAAATATATTTTATCATTTGTTTTTTAAAACATATTTAATATGCCTAACCAAAAAGTTTTGCTAAAGAAAATATTTTACAACGTTTTTAGAGGAAGGAGGGTTAGAATGGTTACTTAAAAAATTAAAAGAAAGGGAAAAACCCCCAAAGGTGTTTATAAAAGTTATCTGTTCTGCTACCCTGACTTTTTTTAAACCTCAAATGTTAAAGAGGCTGTTTGTGCAGCCTCTTCGCTGATCATTTCCTAGGCTGAAAGAAAGTCAGGGTTAACTTCATTGCTGTGAGCAGCTGAATCACTATAAAAAATCTTTGGTCCTTTTGATGTTTGTTTTCTACAGAAGTTCTGAGAGACCTGAGAAGGAAGAAAGAGAATGTCAGGGGGCTTTTTCAAACAGTATCAGAGGAGCTACGTTTTATTAATCTTATTTACTTAAATCATTTGTTTGAGGGAGAGGACTGTGGTTTCTTTTGTTGTCTCAGTGCCATCCCATCCAGCACTACTGCTGGAGAAACCAGTCCCATCACAGCGATACAGACGTCTAACCCTGAGAAATGAGGACCAATTAAAATCAGTCCTCACAACAGGTAGCAGAAGTTAAAAATACACCAAACCAGACCGAAATATTATGATATGATATCATAGTGGTATATTTTATTAGCATAGTTTTTAAAAGTCACATGCTAAAGCAATACTTCTTTCCGTATTTGTGATTCTAAAAACACACTTATTAAAATTTCGGGCATCAAAAATTATATGTATCTTATGAGATTTCTTCAAGGAAAAAACATCCAATAAAATGAAGCACCCATGCTTATTATTTTCTTACATTTAAAAGCATTTCTTTTTCTCTACGAACCAAAGTGGGATTAAGAGTTTAAAGAAAGTTTCTAATATTGTTAGGTAAACCCTCAGCATGAGTTCCCTTCTTATGTAACCGATAAAATGATTATATAACATCTTAAAGATTTTTAACATGACATGCATATTGTGAAGTTAAACTATAGCTACCCTACACCATTTGTGAGTTCAAGAGTTACTGTGCAAATTACCCAATTAGTATCAAATGGCAGATGTCTTAGTGAACTCATGTAATTGCAAGTGGCAGGCACCTGCATATATTCAAAATCCAGATGTAGGTTCTGCCTTCGCCTACTTGATGGGTATCTCTGATTGCTCTGGGTTTTTGGTTTGTTTTACAGAAATATGATTAACATTTACATATATGATATTTCATATAAATATTTAAATAAATGAATGTATGCAGGCAAGTGGGCAAGTAAATACTGATACACTTGAGTGGCCTTTTAAATTTCAGTTCATAATAAATAATTCCTGAAAGCCAACATATCATTCCCACCTGTGCTGCCCCTCCAAAATCATAACCCTAGCAGGGCTGTGTCATGGACATCCTATCTGAGTTTGGCTTTTTGCATTCATGGTTCCTCATTCTCCAAAGGAACTAGACACCAGATTCATTCTCCAATAATTCAGCTTCCCTTTCAACTTCTCAAATGATTAAATATCTTGCAAAGTAATACCCATCAACTAATTAGACAGGCTTAATGGAAGAGTATATATTTGATTTATTTTCAAATTTTTATTTTGTCAACTACTATGTCCTATTATTTACCTTCAGCTTAGGACATTCGATAATCACTTTTGAATTTCAATCACTTTTTAATTTCACTCATCATTCATTCTTTCTTTCATTTATTGGTGCATATTGTCTATGTTTTAGGCACTTTTTTAGTTGTTGGTCATACAAAGATTAAGTCATAGCCACTGTACTCAGGAAATGCACAGTCTAGCAGAGAAGCAAGACATGAAAACGAGTAACTGTAATACAAACCAGTAAGTGTATATGTGTCTATGCCCATTCGTTTGTTTATTTGAGCATTTCTGCTTGCTCAGTGAAAGGCAAGTAATATTTCCCAAACTGGGTTTTATTGAAAATGGCCCCTGTTATCAGATAAATCTGGGCAGTAAGCACACTAAGTCCTCCTTTTAGAGATTCATAATGCACACTACCATATTATTATAAATATCCTGAGAGATCCTGCTGTAAAGAAACCTATTTCACTTTGTTCATCTTAGTTTTTCCCAAACTTACTTGAACACATTTTTCATGGCACACATGTTATCCTGTGGAATATCAGTATTCTGTGGGCCATGAATTTGGAAAATGAAGTGATTACCATTTGGAACAGCTAGGTACATACCCTCCTATTACAGAAGATAAAAAGGTATGTCTTCCCTTATACACAGAAGATGTGTCTATTTCAGGACTCCTCAGAAGCAATTGAGAAAACCTACCTCAAACTTCCTTAGGCAGGAAAGGGAATGGATTGGTTCATAAGAGTGGGAATCCAGGAGTCAGTCTTGCCTCAGAGACTCACATGGTATCTTTGGGTCCCTGTCACTCTCTGTCTGCCTCTTTACTCACCACCTGTCTGTGCATTGGTATGAACTTCCTCTGTGTGTCTGGGCTGGGGGTGGGGAGAAGAGGCATGGTTACAAACAGCTTCAGCTTAATTATATTATTCTAGCTTAGCGACCTCAGAGAGGAGAAAAAGCTTTCCTTCAGTATCCATATATAAATCCCAGGGAGAGATTCTAACTGGCTTCGCTGAAGCCATGTGTTCACTCAGGGCCAATCACTGTGGTCATATTTGTAATGTACTATTATTAATCATATCTGGTCATATCTAAATCCCTAATACCAGGAAGAAAAGGGAGTTCTTTGAGTAAAGCCTTCAACAGACCTACATAGAATAAGGAAAGGCAATTCTATAAATAAAGGGGGTTGATGTTACTAGGTTGATGCTACAGGGATTTAAAAAAACAACAGATATCTACCACAATGTGGTTTAATTATTAAAATCTAGATTTGACAATAATAGGTAGTTGGCTCTGGTATCCAGTTACTGCTAGAAAGATGATATAAAAAATTCAACTATTCTAATATTAAGTTATATTTTTAGAAGACATATTCCAATTTATAAAGCAGTTTATAGCTAATGATAGCAAATGTCAAATCACTTTGGTCAGTTGCTTAAGCATATAAGCAAGATTTTCCTGGTCCCGGGAAGTTGTGTTGCTCAAAGTTATACATTCTGAGTGCTTTCCTTAGGTTTTTAAGTGGCTGAAATGACTAACTCTACTATTCAGATACATATTTCAGGCTAAAATTGTTGCAGCCATGTTATAAGGTATTAAACATTGGGAACTTAATTGTCTGCCTTGGGGTTGGAGGGAACCCAAAATGATTGACTAGGCAGAGCCCTGGCCCTGGCCATGGTAGCCATGATACCACGTCGGCTCACCTCTAGGAAGATGTAAGGAGGCCTTCTAGCCTTCTACTTAGACTCTCAACAGGTTTGTTCCTAAGTTTTCACAAGAAGATGTCAACTCTATGCCCTTAAAGCAGCAGCTCTGCATTTAACCAGCAATCTAATAACCAGCAATATACTATAGTTACACAGGGATTTGTCTGAGGGTAATTCTGAACTTATGTAAAGAAAAAAGAAAATAGACTGTTCTGAAGGCAGTGCGTTATCTTAGCTGATTGTTTACAGGCAGTTACAGATCAAACTCCTTGTTCTACCCTTTCCCCTCTTCTTTCTCTTGCACTTGATCAGTCTTAAAATAAAAAAAGAAAAGAAAAAATGAAAAATCAAAGGATCTGAGGCTTTGAGGGAGATGGAGGCTTGCAGATATTTGTACATTGATTGTAGTTAGAGTCTGATTTCCCAGAAGTAGTTTTTAACTTGAGAAAAGAAGAGGATTCATGTTGGAACCTTGGGTGGACAAAAGAGGGGGTGCCAGCAAAAGAGATAAAGCATTCGGGGAGATAGATAGGCAGCACATTCCCAGAAGGAGGCAGTCACCAGTAGCAGGCTTTGCAGACAGGCTGCGTTGGGGGAGCTCCGAAAGAAGGCTCTGAGTTTGCAATTTGGAGTCACTGGTAACTATGGAGAGTGATTTACATAGAGTGGAGTGGACAGAGGCCAGATTTTGGGGGTTGGGGGGCACTGGACTAAATGAGAAACAAAGAACTGGATATAGAAAGTATGGCTTCTTTAATTAAGAAATTTCGCAGTGAAGGGAATGGGAGAAAGAAGATGGTATCTGACAAGGGAGTCAGAGTTGGGAGATACATCCTCCCCATTTGAATAAGTTTGTGTGTAGAGAAAAAGGAACCATGGTGGGGGGTGGTGGTGAGAGAGAGAGAGACTAAAGAAACAGGAAAGGAAGAGGTTCATTTCTGGAGCAAGATCCTAGCAACTAGGTGTATGGATTAAGAGCTCAGGTTTAAAGAGCAAAGGATGAATGAAGATGAGTCCTTTCATGGTTGGAAGTGGGCAAAGTGTGTTGAGGAAGTGAATGCCTAGTAGCCTTCTCTTTTCAATGAAGCAGGAGGAGAGGGTCTCTGCTAAGAGGGAGAAGTAAGCATGATACAGAAATTCCAGGAGATTGTCAAGCAGCTGAAAGTAAATAAAATGATTCTGGAGCCGTGTTGAATGGTCAGTTAAGGTTTGACCTCATCAACGTGTAATAAGTCCAACAAAGAATTAGGGTTGGGAATTGGCAGGGCAGATGTGCAAAGAAAAGAAGGCAAGATAATTGCAGGATGGCAGTGACAATTCCTTGGAAGAGATAGACCCAGGGATCCAAAGCTGGAGAGAGAATGGAGTAAAGTCTGATTGTTTCTCATAGCCTGGGAGAAAAGGCAGAGGTAGAAAGACAGTAAGCTTCAGGAGGGAAGCCCTAGCCTGGTGCCAGGTACACAGTCACAGTTAATAGATCTCACCAGAAACAGGAAGCTTGCTCATCTCCAGTCACAGGTGGCGTAAGATTAAATGAGTAAGAGCGTTAAGATGGTGACAGGAAATCCATGTGAATGACACTTGCTAGAGTTGTGTAGCAGACAGAACTAAGTATGTACTGTGATCCCAGACCTAAGGGTCATAAAACGGGGTCCCTCAGTTTAAGATTTTTGCAGGGGAACAATTCTAGGTGATGACAACCTCCAAGTTCGGTCTAAGGAGTTGGTTGTTGAGCAGAGGCGGAGCGAATGCTGCCGCGTATCCAGGGATGGTGCGGGTAACTCTCAGTTAATGTTGAACACTGACTTGAGCAGCCAGTAGCTGATTCCAAGAACCTTGGTAGAGAGAAGGTGGTAACATCCCAAAGTCAGTGGGTAAAACTTTTCTGGAACTGTCACTGAGGGAGCCAGAAAAATTCAGCCTCCTCTCTTCAGGTACCCTCTATTTTAAGGCGTTGCAATAAAAGTAGTGTCACCTGGGAAGCACCGGTTTTCAGTTAAGGAAAACCATTGAAAGGAGCAACTAAAAATGGTGTCTGTTGGGCTTGTATGTGCCAGTGGAGGAAGTATTTTATTACTAACATTGTTTAGACTTCTTGGGGCATGGTGATTTAAAAAATACCGTAAGACTTTTAGTTGTTAGTTTTGATAGTGTTTTAATTCTCCATGGGTAATGCATTTGAAATATTACTGGAAAGGAGAAGTCTAGGAAAATTTTGAGGCTATGTAAAGATATAAAAGAATTACATAAAGTCAGGTAGAAAGGGTTAGGAATGGTTCAAGAAGAGGTTCAAATAAGTTGCAGCAGAAATGATGTTTTGGACTAATTTGGGGAAAGGGCTAATATGATATTAATATTTGCAACATTCTTCCAGGCCCCCTATCTTCCCATATTGTTTTCAACCTTGGACTTCCAGGTTCAAATCCTAATTTTATAGTTGTTTATATCTCGCACTTCCAACTCGCCTGAACTCAGACAGGTAGCTCAGAACTGATTACAATCAATGTGAAAATGTACTTCACTCTCATTTATGGGTTTTTGCTTCCAGTGCGATAAAATATCCACCCCCTTGGAGCTACAAGAATTATTCCCAAAGAAAGTGGCTCATACCTCCTTTTGAAGACCAAGCTGCCTTCAAGTTATTTCCTCATTCTTTGATTTTACTGAATAGACCCTTTAAAGATCAGCTAGTAGCCTGAGGTTTTCAACTGTCATCAGGACACACCAGTGTTTTGTCCATCAGAGGGAAAGAAAGAGGTTCAGTAACAGCAATTGTTGCAACTGCCCATCACCGGCACTTATCCAAGCCTAAGAAGGCCACACTCACTGAGGGAATCTGTCATTCATGCGTGTTGGGGCCGCAGGGGATGGGGAAGGATGAAAGATCCCACTCTTGAATGTCAATAGCACGAAGAAGGAAGTTCTAGTTTGGGTCCGTCCTGAGGCATGTTACTGTAATGCAGCACTCGAAAACAGGAACAATCCCTGTCTAGGTAATAATCTGTACCTGATTTTGTCTTGATAATGATAGGTAGAGACCCTCTAATCTGTATATTTATTAATATCTATGCCACAGTTCTCAAAGTATGGTCCCCAGACCAGCAGAATCAGCCTCCCCTGGAAACTTATCAGAAGTGCAGGTTGTGGGGCCCCACCTCACCACTACTGAATCAGAAACTCTGGAGGTTGCCGAGCAATCTGGGGTTTGACCAGCCCTCCAAGTGTTTAGATGTAAGCCGGCTTGAGAACCACTGGGCTATGCAGCACTGGGGCTTAGCCCAGGGAGCTCATTATGATCATCTAGTGAAACTTTCAGCAAAATGCCAGTACTTGGTCCCCACCACCACATTCTGATGTAATCAGTTTGGGGTAGGTCCCTGGCATCATAAGTTTTTCATAAGTTCCGTTGAGTCTAATGACAGTCATAGTTGAGAACCATCATTCTATAGCAATCCAAGAAGGGGCTCTCTAATTTAGGATTTTGTGATAAGTTCAAAAATAATTTACTGAGAACTTTATGGATTTTACTAGAGTCTTAATTTAGGTAGATATTACTTCCTGTTTTTTCCCTACTACTGTATCCTGAGCACCTAGAACACTGCTTGGCACATAGTAGGTACTTAAATAACTGTATGTTGCTAATTGAATCCACTAAAGAAAGGGGTCCCAATAGCTTCACAAAGGAACCAGCAAGCTCACTGGGCTGGAACAATGGTCTCTGTTGGGGCTGGCATGGGTTCATCTCCTCCTGGTTCTGCAGATTCCCTGAGAGTCCCCTTTGTTCTTGCCCCATGCTGATCTGTACCAGGATGTCACTATCTTGTGCCAGGATCCACATTACTATTTGCGGAAATTGGTCTCTGCTTATGCCCTTAGCCGGAGTCCCCACTGAGCAGAGTCTCTCTGCTTATGTAGTTAGTGGGGTGATGCCCTTCAGTGTGAATGCCTGCTGGCACGATTTCCATTCTTTCCTCTGGGCAGGCTTCTCTCCTCCATTTGAGAGGTACTGGCATTGGGCCCACCTCTGTTTTGATCTGCTCATTCTTCCCTGCTGGGGTACCCTGGGGCTAATGGAGGGGTCCCCTCTACTTAGTGGGAAGAACAACCTTCTAAGTGGGATTTGAGCCAAAAATGGGTTTCCCAACAGGCAGAAACACCTCTGGTAGTAGCACCTCCAACATGTGCCTGTTTAAAGACTTCTTGTTCAATGTTGAGTAAGTCACATGACTTAAACACTAAGCAGCAAGTTTGTTTATTAACTATCTTAATTCAGTAGTGCAAATTATTTCCCTCAAACATTTGGGGGAGGTGGAGTTCAATACTGGTTAGAGTACCCTATTTAAGATGCATCTTTATGCTCTGTTTTGTTTATTGCTTGAGTTTGGGGGATTTTTCTTTCTTTTATTTTTATTTTTTTAACTCTAGAACTTGCCATCCCTGGCCATTCTTCATAAGTCTTTTCTTCCCCTCTTAGTTGCTATAGCTTCTTTTTCGGAATGAAGTTACCTGTGACTCCAGATGGGATGAAGGTCAAGATTTGGCACTTAATATTTTTCCTAGTTCTTACTGAAGTTTTGCTGAAGCCACGAGAGGCTGTTACTACAGATCAAGGTGTTTCCAAACATTTACATTTGTATATTCAGTTCTTAGAGTGCAGTGCACACATAAAAAGTCTCATAAACGATACATAAGTTCTCCATTTCTACATGAAAGCTTACGGTCCCTTCAGCTACACTCAGGCCTCGAGGCTTAAATAAAATCCTTTCAGATTATTGTTAATGCTGTGCCTGATTCTGCAGCAGCTGTTGCTTTTGAACAGTATGATGCTTCTCCTCCCCAAGAGAAGTCGAAAATGCCTCTTTTGCAGCACTTTCAACCTTTGTAGACTCAGGGAGCATGTAATAGGCTGAGAAATGAATCCAAGGTTCCTGTTTGGGAATTCAGTGCACAACTTAAAAACTATTGAGTTTAGCCACTTCCTGACATTGACTTTCATAGCAACAGTTTAATTTGGGGAAAATCTGCTACCTCAAATGGCTGAAAGTATTTATGTGGAAAATTTTCTAAATGATTGACTTTACTGTGTTGCTATTTTCTTTCCCCATGAATATGTGAGTATCTGGCTTCCTCCCAGGAGTTTTTCTGCATCACTTCTCTTTAGGCAAAGACAATTTTCTGTCCAGAGTAGAAGAAAGAAGCACCAAGAGTTTCCCCTTTTTAAGTGAAGGATTATTTGAGTTTAAACCATAGCATCTGTAAAAATGAAGAATTTGAGTGTGTCTCCTATGTCCTTGAATTTTCCCATGGCAAGTCTTTAAGGCAGTCAGAGTGACCTTGACCATCACTTTGAAGCCAATGCAACTGTGATCAGCTCTGTGCAACCTTTCGCTCCACCCTGTCTCTCTCCTCCACTGGCATCAGTCTTGCTGCAGGGCTTATCTCCACTCCCTCTCTCACTGCCCTTCCTCCCCCTCCTTCTTCAGCCACCTCCCACTGACTGTTCTTGCCAAGATCACCAATGACTCCCTGTTGTTTAATCCGATAATTATTTTGCACTATAATTGATCTTTCTGTATCATTTGACACTGTAGATCCCATTTTCCTTAGCTCCTTAGGACCATTTATCCTCCTCATTCCCTAAATAGTTTCCTCTCCTGTCTCTTTCTTAAGTGCTGTTCCTTGGGAATCAATCCTAGGCCTACTTCTCTTCTTACTCTACACTCTTGTCCTGGAGGATGGCATCTGCCCCTGTGGCTTCAATTCCATTCTATTGATAAAAATTCCCCATCTGTTTCTCTGGCCCCGATCTTGTGAACACAGGTCTACGTCCAAAGTGAACCTAGTTCCTTCTCTTCCCTGCTTCTCTTTTAAGTTCCCAGTCTTAGGGAGGAACACCATTGTTCACTGTGCAAGACAAAAAGAAGTCTTAAATTCTTCCTCTCTCTTTCCTTTCTCCCATAAAATAAACTAACACTTCCTATTTATTTATTTTCTACATATCCTTAAATTCGTGTCTTCTCCAGCTCTCCTACCAGTGCCTCCCCCGCTCCCTGGATCCGGAGGCCATCCATGCCTATCTGGATTCCCTCTGGGGGCTTGGCTCCACGTAGCGCATCCTCCATGCCCAGCAGGGATTTCTCCCACCAAAAGGCCTCATGCTCACAGAGCCCCACCATCCGGCTCTTTTGCTTCTCCAGCCTCAGTTCTGGGCACTCCCTATCTTGTGTTATTCATTTTTGCTTATACTAAATATCTTTCAGTTCTTCAAACATACTGTGCTCTCTCACCTCTTGGCCTTCATATGCTATTTTTTTTTTTTCTGTCTGGAATATTCTTTCTATTCTCTCCCCTTCTGGTGAATTCCTGCTCCTTTTTCAGATCTTAAATTCAGAGCACTTCCTTTCAGGTACTCCCCCAATAACCTCAAGTCTGGCAAAGGTACCTCTCCCATGGCCTCTGCCCCATTGTGCCATCAGAGCACAAGCCACCCTGTATCACAATTGCCTGGGCCTTTGTATCCCCATTAGACTGTCAGTTCTGCAAGGACAGGAACATGTCTCCCGTGTTGACATTGTACTGCCAGTGCCTAGCACGGTGCTTGATGGATGGCAGGCGCTCAATAAATATCTGTTACGTGAACAAATGAGCCTCAAAATGATGAGTCAGCCCTCTTCACCACACAGGTGCAAATGCCTTACTCTCATTTGCAATTTCTTCCTCACTAGTCAAGCTCCCCTGACTGTAACAACTACTACTTTTCCACAAAGCAGACAAAAACTTTGGTGCAGACGAAGCAACCTATATATCCCAAAGGAAGGGAAACTTTCCAAAGATTCTGAGAATTAGCATATGGTAATTGTCAAATCCCAGGGTATCTTTTAATTGAACCTTCGCAGTAGTTCATTTAGCTTGTACTCAGTGCTTAAATTGAGTAGAACCTCATTAGGGAGGTTGTGTCATGACTTAGTGAAAGAGGAGAGAATGAGAAATGTAGCTTTCCCTGACATGAAGGCATGAGAGAAAGGGAGCGTTCTGGTCTGCGGGCTCTTTAATCATGTGTATTGACTGCACTGACTCCTGATTTTGGGGCGAACACCCATGTCCATCAAAGGAGTTTAGGATTTTCCTTCTAAATCCCATTCTAGGTTTTGTATCCCACAAGGATCTATACCATACTTCCCTCCTTTTGAACCTGCCCTTTACAAATCAACAAAGGGGTGCAAGGCGAGAACTGTGGTAAGGGCCTAAAACTCTGCAAAGGCACAGACCTAGTTAAAAATAATGATAATAATTAGCCACTGTCCCCCGGTTTGCTTCTCTATAATTGCTGCTCTGGGGTCACATAGCTGGTGATCATAAAGATGCTTAACTTTCTCCATAGATAACATCACCTTTTCAAAACCTAAAGGTAGTTTCTGAGATATCTTCCAGGCCCTGCATTCTGGTGGATTGGCTGAACAACCCAGACCAGTGGCCCATCCCATGACACTGACTCAGCTGGAATTGTGACCCCAACCCAGGAACTGACTCAACACCAGAAAATGATTTCTACACCCCTATAATTTTGCCCCAACTTAACCAATTAGCAAACCCAATTGTCTAATCCTTTGCCCACCAAATTATCTTTAAAAACCCCATCTCCCAAATTCTCCAGGGGGCGGATTTGAGAAATTCCTCCCATTTCCCTGCTTAGCACTCTGCGGAATTAAATCATTTCTCCATTGCAACCCTGACTGCCTCAGTATCTTGGCTCTTCTCTGCGTAGTAGGCAATACAACCTGGTTGGGCAGCAACACTTTCCTCTCTCTGTGCTTTTCCTTTAATGCCAGCCTCATGAGCAACCTGTTATTGGGGTATTCCTCCCTAGGATCCTATCTTCCTATGGAAACCCTATGACTGCCAGGCTCAGTAATTCCTCCTTGCTCACCAAAAACTAATCCATGAGACCCAGCTCATAAAGCTCTTGCTGAGTTTTACCCATCCCTCCCACAACCCAGCAAGTGTTCATCTCCCCTTTCTCCAGATACTCAGTGGACCTTATTTGGGTCCCTCTTAAGGCACCTTAAGATGCCCTTTCTAGTTCCTAGGTATGTCTTGTCATCTCTGTGTTAATCTATAAACTTGAGGGCAGAGTCTTTTGCTCAGTGTGCCCACACTCTCTAGCACGGGATCTGGCACACAGTAGGTATTCAGACATCAGTGAGGTGGGTGGAGAGATGCAGGGAAGAAGAGAGAGTGAGCACAGTGGTAAATTGCATGGGGGGTGGTTGGGAGGGAGAAAGATGGGCATGGGCCCTGAGGCCAGTTGTCCTGGGTTTTAATTCTGGCTCTGCCACTTACTGGGCGTGAGACTTTGAACAAGTTATTAATGCATCACATGTCTATGCCTTTATTTCTTTATCTATAAAATGGAATAAAAATGTTACCCCAACATATGACTGTTGTGAAGTCTAAATGAGCTATAATCTATAATGCACTTAGCTCAAGAGCTGATACACAGTGAACACTCCGTAAATGTCAGAATGCAGAATATAAAGGGTCTAGTGAAGGTACCTCCATGGAAAATGCAGGTGTGCACATTAAGGGCAAAGGACGTTTGTGACTGATGTCACAAAGAAAGTTAAATTTAAACCATCAATGGTGGCAGATAGAGGCAACAAGCTCATACTCCCCTGAGAACCCAGGTGCCTACCCTTCTGAAAACACGAATTCCATTTCTATAACTCAACAGAAGAATAGCTTGGCCAGGAAGATGGGAAGGGAGGCTGCCCAAAAAAGGGAAGTAGAGGGGAGCTAAATGAGCTTGGTATTTAACTGTACCCTGTTTTAATATCTGATGATTTTAAGGGGGATGGAAATAAATGCTAAGGGAAAGTCATGTTTTTGCTGCCATCTACAGATGTCACAGTGCAATTTTTAGTTTCTTAACATGCACACACACCCACTCAGAAAGTGACAATACAAGTGACTATATCTAAAGTTTAGTTTAAGGTCTAGCAAGTGAAGTAATTTAAGATTAGCTGCAGCTGTGGCAGCCAACAGACACTTTGAGAGTCAATAAAGTGATTTCAATGAGGAATGAGATGAACTGAATTTTACCCCCACGCTTTCCTGTATTTCTTTGGTTGTTATTAGAATTACTGTGAGTTGCGTTTTATACACTGTTTTTTATTGTTTGGATATGAGAAATCAACCAAAAGTAAGTAAAAACAAAATGTGATAGTGATGTCACCTCTGAGGTGCTGTCTGCTCCTATACTGTTATCCATATCGTCAACAAGGTTATCATGACACTTTTCCAACTTCCCTGTGTGTTTTTGTTAAAGGGTTAAATACAGACAAGAATTATTGGAGAAGCGCTTGATGGAGAAAAAAGAAGCGGCCCTTCAAGAAGTGCATGAAGATGAAGAGAGAACGCGGCGGCTGGAAGCCCTTAGGAAACAGGTGTTTTTAATTTGGAAATTTTCATGGGTGGTTAAAAAAAAAAGTTTCTAAGTGCTCTTAATAACATTATTTCTGGGGCTTAGTTCATGACATCTGCTGTATAAAATGTAACTTTTCCAAATTGGGACACTGATGTTCATTCCTGGGAGCAATTAGATTATATTGAAACATTTCCAGTTTCTCAGTATATTAAAAGCACTCTATCAGCACCTTTTAAAAAGCTCTCCCAAGATTTAACTGCATCCATATCACCTCCAGTTTATTAGCTGAATAGTATCCAGTTACAACAATGAAACTCTGCATCTAGTCAAGGGATTTTACTGTCCTCAAAAATTCTGGTGGAGCTCGAGCAAGATAATTCTCTTTGGAGTAGGAACCTATGTTTGGAAATATTCCACAGTCAACAAATATGTTCAAAACTACTTTTTTAAAAATACTGTTTTTGTGGAGAAATAAAAGCCTCCCATTGCCTTGTCCAGTAAAAGTAGGCAAAAGTAGACGAAAGTAGACAGTAGATGGCAACAGCAGGAATTTAAGAACTTGGAAAGTGTGATGGAATAGTTATACTTGATAATTAATTGTTCAGAGTTTTGAGCTCAATGGTATTGGTTCAGCTCACAAGCTCTGAAATCTTCATTGACATCATGTCTCAGCTAATAGGAAACAACTGTCTAGCTTCCCTCCTATGTCCCTGAGAGTCATGGATAAGAACTTGGCCTCCAGTGTCCTTCAAACCTGCTACAACCTGGATTTTGTACTCGCTGACACTGGAAATGTAGGTCATTTACTCGACCTCTCTAACCTTTATTTCCTTGTCTGAAAAATGGGAATAATAACAATGGTACCAGCTTATAGGTTTGTGGTAACATGAGTTCAAACTTACTGAATATTTGCTAAGTGAAAAGCCCTCTTCTAAATGCTCTTAGGTATTACTTTGTTTAAACTCTACAACAACTCTATGATGTAGATATTATTAACATCCCCATTTTATGGAAGAGGAAACAGAGGAGGCACAAAGGTTAGGGGATTTCCCCAAAGTCACACAGCTAGTAAATGTCATATTGATTCAAAACAAGGAAGTCCAGTTTAAATGAGATGGTCTAGATGCAGTGTAAATGCATACAGCTATTCTATCATCATCTTCTTTGATAAAATAGGCTACAGAGATAAATTTAAAGCATAGGAATGTAAGTCCTGTTTATCCTAGATCCTGCAAAATTTAACTTATTCCTAGAGCCTACAAAATTTAAATTATTCAATTATTAGCAAATAGTTATATACCATGGCCTTCCGGGGACAAGACTTGCCACTATTATTAAACACATTCTTGTTCAAAATATAACTTTGATAACTACGCTCTATATAATTAGAATTCCTTCCACCCGTGAATGCTTTGAAAGAAGAAATAGCTGGACTTGTTATCTGTAATCAGCGTTTAGAACTATAGTATAAGATACCTTAGCTAGGAAACCTATAATAATTAAAGTACATTCAACCCTCAGTTATTTCATTACAGTTTCTAAATGGCATTAAAAATGCCATTTTCTTCATGCTGATTCTTGACTTTGGAAATTAACAGGCAGGTGTTACTAATGGTGCATATCATTTACAAAATTAGTGCCTTCTTTTCATTAAGATGTAGGTTTGAATTATCATAAAGGACAAGGGCATTTGGGTTAAAATGACTGCAGTTTTTCAATAGAAGGGGCAACAATGGTTTATAGCAGTCCTTGGGAGTCTAGTTGCCTGGTGCAATGGAAATTCACCCATCTTGCCCAATAATGCCAACATACTCAACTTTACCCATGAATGCTGTTGTCGACCCAAGTAAATGACTGAGGCAAAAATTTCAATCAATAGAGGTTTATTAACCCAAGATTTTGAGGATGCATCTGGGAAAAACACCAACCACAGACAAACTGTGGCTATTTTTCCGAAGGGGAAGTTGGAACCTTTAGCATGTTAAAGGCATATAGAGAGAGGAAAAAGGTGGTGGTGGTGGTGGTGGTGGGGTGGTGCTGATGAGGCAAAGTGATTACATTATGGTGAGGCCCAAGAAATCTACGTTTTACATAAAATAAGGGAGCGAAGGAAGCATCAGTTATGTAGATGTCCCTGGGTAGATGGAAGACTGTCTGATTCTGTCTTGTTTCCAGTCCCCTTACGTATTAGATAAACTTGTAATTCATTACTAGTGTGGAATCAGACAGCCTTTAGTTCTGGGTGCTAGACACAGGTACAATTTGCATGTCCTTGCTTACGGGAGTTTAGCAAGGAATTTCCTTAATGAATGATCTGTGGGCCAGTCCTTCACAGGTGTTTGAGGCTTTTACTTTCTCTTTTGCATAGGAGTTGAGGGGTAGCCCTGAGACTTTGATTTCCTTTTTAGACTCTGCTCTAGATTCAGCTGAATCAAATTAAACTTTCTGGAAAACTTCATGGGATTTTTACCATAACCATAAATTGCTAATGGATAAAAAATGATTTTTTTTTTAAACTTGGTGACTTTCAAGGTGGTTCAATGTGTAGGTTTTCTTTTTATAATTTTTTTTTTTTTTTTGAGACAGAGTCTAACTCTTTTGCCTGGGCTAGAGTGAATGCCTTGACGTCAGCCTAGCTCACAGCAACCTCAAACTCCCGGGCTCGAGCAATCCTACTGTCTCAGCCTCCCGAGTAGCTGGGACTACAGGCATGCGCCGCCATGCCCGGCTAATTTTTTCTATATATATTTTTAGCTGTCCAGTTAATTTCTTTCTATTTTTGGTAGAGATGGGGTCTCGCTCTTGCTCAGGCTGGTCTTGAACTCCTGAGCTCAGAACGATCCGCCCGCCTCGGCCTCCCAGAGTGCTAGGATTACAGGAGTGACCCACCGCGCCCGGCCTTGTAGG
Organism: Indri indri; assembly: GCA_004363605.1. NCBI lineage: Eukaryota > Metazoa > Chordata > Mammalia > Primates > Indriidae > Indri > Indri indri. The sequence goes on from RJWJ010002696.1 coordinate 43,996, forward strand.
TTTTCTATGATAGGATTTCCTGTGACTTCATATCAGAAAGATAAATTACTATTTGAAAGTAATCAAAATTATAAGTATTCAATCACAAGCAAATCATTACATACCACGGCCTTCTGATATTTGGTTTTATATTTCTTTTAGCTCCTTTGTGGATCTCTAGGCCTGGCCTGGTTTTAATAATCTTCCTGCCCTTTCCTCTTAGGCTTTGTCTTTAATGGGCATTAGAGACCAATAATGTTGTCCAGAAGTATTTAGCTTGTACCTGACCCAGTAGTCATGCCTTGTCTTCTTTCAGGTGGCTGTTGTCGCTCAATTTGATCCTGTTAGAATGATGTCAGACACAATGGCATCGAAAGCTAGGATGGGCATTGAAATTGAAGAAGAATTTATTCTTCAAAAGCCACTCTTCACACTGAATACATACAATGAACAGCAGGTAATTAAGGGAATTAGCATGTTGATGCAAAAGCCATGATGAGGGTAATAAGAACAATAGGAATGTGTGTTGGGTTACAAACTCTTTTCAATATTTACATTTGAATATCACACATTTTATCATAATTTTTACTTCTAAATGGTAGTACATAATTACTAGATAGTTCTTAGTATTATAAAATAGTTAATAGGTGATGATGGAATAAAAGAGTTTGCCTGAAAATGCTATGAATCTGTTATTGAAAATTATTTTTTGATTTAAAAATAGCTTTATAAAGTTTTATTTGAAAGTTTTGTGTTAATAGTGTGTTTTGTTGTTTAAATATTTCTCTATTATATTAAGAATTTATATTTAAATTCATAATATAAATCTTATTAAATAAACAACTGATGATACTGATAAGACAAAGCAGAAGAAAGCTTTCGAAATTACAAGGAACGGAAGATAATACATCAGAGCTAATGGTAAAATAAAATATTTTCTGTGGAAAAAGTGTTAAGCAGTCATTTAACCATTTGTAGGAAATTAGGGTTTGTTTAAGTCCGTGCCTACAACTGAGAAGGGATTTTAAAAAGATGTTTTTAGATGGATAGATTGAAGGGATGGATGTTGGGAGAGAGGACAGATGAATGAGTGGATATCAGTCACAGAGATTAAGAGAGAAAGCAGTCGTTAATTTTATAAATCTAAGGAGAGAAGCTAAATACTTATTTACTTATTTAAAATCAGGAAATTTCATCCATTCATCCATCACCAAATAAATCCATTGTGCCTCTGCTCTGTGTTGCATCCTTTGCCAGGGAATATAAAGATGAATAATTCATTCATTTATTCATTGACCAAATCTTTATGGAACATATGCTATATTCTGGCTCTCTGCAACATACCTGGGCTACATCTGAACAAGATAGCCTGATCCCATCTGGAGAAGTGAGCAGAGGAGCCTGGTTGGGAAAGTAGCATGCACAGAAATAGTGCCACTGTGGTGGGATCAACTCCACAGTGAAAGTCTAAGGGCTGCCCCAGCGAGAGGAAGGGAATGAATGGCTAACCCTAACTGGGGAAATCAGAAAAAGTGTCAGACAGGAAACTTCTGAGCCAGATCTCATTCAAGGATTTTTGGTAGTGGTAGCAACATTTACTCCAGATGATTTATGATAACAACAAAATGTGAGTTGGGGGTGTGCATAGGGCGAGGTATTAATTATAAAGATGCAGGTGTATCTCCAGATACCAGCTGCCAAAGTGAGGAGGGAAACTGGAGCTTGACAGGTTTGAAGACAGGAGCTGGAAAGGTCTTGGGTAGCTGGGCAAAGGAATTAAGGGTTCAACTAAGCAGAAGAGGGTAGGACGAGTCCCTTCCTGGTATGTCTTCAGTGTAAGGTATACAGGTATATGACGAGTGGTATATGACAGGTTCTGGGAGATATGACTGGAAACATGGGTTAGAATCAGACTGCAGAAAGCATAATGGGTCTTACTACTAAGGCCTTTATCCTGTAAGCAGACACCAGACTTTGAAGCAGATAAGTTACATACAGTTATGCCCTGCATAAATGATGTTTCGGTCAGCAGCAGACCACATCACGTATACAATGGTGGTCCCATAAGATTATAATGGAGCTGAAAAATTCCTGTCATCTAGTGATGTTGTACCCTCCCAGTGCAAAGCATTCCCTTGTCTCTGTTTAGATACATAAATATTTACAATTATGTTACAGTTGCCTCAGGTATTCAGTACAGAAATACGTTGTACAGGTTTGTAACCTAGGAACTATAGGCTATGCCACATAGCCTAGCTGTGTGGCTATACCATCTAGGTTTGGGTAGGTACACTCTGTGATATTCACATAATGATGAAAATCACCTAACGATGCATTTCTCAGAATGTATCCTCATCATTAAGTGACCCATAACTGTAATCAGATTCATGTTTTAGCCTTATGTCCTGAATGGAAAATTGGTGAGGGTGAGCGTGGGTTGGGTGAGGTCCTTTTAAGATGGCAGAGCCCTCATAGAAGTGGTGGTGGTGGGGCCATGAATGGCTCTGGCTGAGAGGGAGAGGGAACCAAGAAAGTGAGGATGATTCCAAGCTACATAGCAAGTTACATTGCGCAGAGCCTGCATTTTGGATTCAAATCCACATCCACTATTTATTGGCTGGGTGCACTTGTGAAAGCTATTAAAATCTTTATGTCTTGTTTTCTTCATCTGTAAAATAATTATTTGCAAGGTCCTTGTGAGGATTAGAGATAATAAATGTCAACTACCTAGAATATTGCCTGGTACCCAGTAGTAAATTACAATCATTCAGTGGTGTTGCCATTAATACATTAACTGCCATGTGAGTTGAATTTAACTCGCACTAGTTTTGAGCCCAGGGCTTGCGAAGGAAAATCTAGGCAAAACCCTGCAGTAGGTTCATGCAAATCTTATTTGTTGATGTTCTTATTGTTACAATTAATATTGACAATTTAATTCTAAAAACATGGATTAAATGAATAGAAGTCAATAACAAATTTTTCAGTAAATTAGAAAGGATCATTTTGTTTTTGAAGTTTTTATTCCGTTTTCATAATAAAACACTGTGGCCCCAAGGAAATTTTTTTTTCCTAATGCAGCAGTCAATGTGTTAACCATATAAGAATGTAGTAGGAAAAACAGATGTGGGGAGAGAGAGAATAGGTTTTACTCATGTCATGTTTAGGGTGAAGATGTCTAGCACACATTTGCAAGAAACTGTTTGGCTGTATCTAGGGAGGGGAACTGGGGAGATGGAGGTCTCCATTTCACTTGCTATCTATTCAAAAACAGAATAACGAAAAAATGTTAAACCTCACAACCCTGCAGCAAGGAGAGGGGTGAATTCCTGGAAATGACTTGGGGGTCAATAGTGCACGGGTTGAACATGAGTCCTTGGGAATGGGTGAGAGTGACCAGGGAGAATACATTGAGGCAGAAGACGAGAAAGGCTTAATTTCATTACTTCTCAGACACAAATCTCTGCATTACTCTTGACTCCATACTCATCATTGCCCCTAGGCCTGTATCTGATCAGCTGTCACGTTCTGTTGATTCTTCCTTTAATAATGTTTCTGACCGTTACCTCTTCCTTGTTACCAGGCAAGTTCAGGCATTTATTACCTCATGTCTAGACAATCGTAGTAAACTCCTAACTACTCTCCTTGCCTCCATCTCTTCTTTCCCTGCTACCTTAATTTATTCTGAACTTATAATCGGGTCCATTTTCCTATGCATCTACAATGATTATATCACTTCCGTGCTAAAAACAGAAGCACAACCCCAGTAGCTCCTTAGACTCCTTGGCATGGCCTTGTAAGCTTTTTAAATTCAGGTGCCAGTTTGAGAAGTGTGTTTTTCCAGTGTTCCTCAGTGATACCCAGTGCTCCACCCAAACTACTCTTATCCCAAATTGACCTGTTTCACCTCTAGTTTGTATGTGCCTTCCTTTCTTGTTAGAGCTCTCTTCCTCCTCCCTTTGCTTCACAGAATAAGTTGTACTTTAAGGTCAGTTCAATTGCTTCTCCTTACCTGAGAAGACCATCCTTATCCCACCAGCACCAGGAGATGTACCTCCATGATTTACTGCTCTCAGGGCATCTGCCACATGTTGCCGTGAACTGTGGTTATCTGTGTACATTCTTATTACCCCCATTCGTTTAAGAACTCCTTGAAGGATGGACTACTTTCTCTAGCTTATTATCGCATCCTCTAGGGGGACTTCAGGTCTGTGTAAAATGCCTCATTAGGTAAAATCCATGTGTGGCTACCTTCTTATTGTTGCAAATAGGGTCTGTTGACATTTAATATTCTTAGAAGTAGTGGATGATGAATAAGATCCTACCGGCTATAAATTAAACCAGAAATTGAACTACTCACATGTCTACTCCCACTTAGAATCAGCTTGATGGGGGCATTTTCTGGTTCTGTTTGAAATAGAAATCCAGCCTTGGACAAAAGGTTGTATCGATTTTGTTTTTCAAGTAGTGGCTATGTGTTTAAACTTAATTTACATATTTCCAAATGATGAAGAAATTAAATCTCTGTTTAAAGACAGATGTACAAGGTTGTGGCTTAGATTTATTTTAATCAATGATTGTATTATTCAAGCCAGCAATAAATAATGAATCAATGATATTATAGTACAGAAAGTAAGCTTCTTTTACCTCTTTTAATAATATGTTTTAATGTATTCTATTTCAACTAATCCAGTATACAGTATTCTATACATCCCATGTTGGAAACCACTGACATAGTAGAAAGGGATAAAGTCAAAAAAAGTTTGAGTGACTAGGTGTAGTGACTCATGCCTATAATCCTAGCACTTTGGGAGGCCAAGGTGGATCACTTGAGTCCAAGAGTTCAAGACCAGGCTGAGCAACAAAGCAAGACCCTGTCTCTACAAAAAATAGAAAAATTAGCTGGGTATGGTGGCTGGCACCTATAGTACTGGTTACTAGGGAGGCCAAGGCAGGAAGATCACTTGAGCCCAGGAGTTTCAGGTTGCAGTGAGCTGTGATGATGCTACTACACTCTAGCCTGGACAACAGACCAAGACTCTGTCTCAAAAATAAAAAAAACAAAAAATAAAAAATAAAAAGATAAAGATTTGGGCATTTTCAATAAAAGGAACCAGAATATATTCACTGTATTCACAAAGTTTATTATCGTCTAGTCATCTATTCAGCAAAAACAAATTATGCAACTTGGGAAAATGTAAAACTGAATGTTAAAATTTACTTTAATTCAAGGAATTACTGTTTATTTAAATTGTATTTTATTTCTACAGATAATTTCTGACCCCAGAATTCGCTTTGAGTTAGCGCTTCGAAAAGCTGGACTTCATAAAACATTTTATGCCAGAGAGATGTTACCAAAAATCAGTCCTCAAAAACCTCCAAGAAAGGACATGGAGTCTTCTGTATTTAAAATATAGAACTCACCCTCAAAATTTGTAAACAAATTTTTTCTTTGAAAACATTTGTATGGATAATGATAATTACTACTTTTCAAAATTTTTTAAAATATCAGACATAGAAATTGTAGCATCTATTAAAACAACTTTGCCTTTCTTTTATGATTCTTAGAATTTTACACACTATTTCCTGTATCTTCATGTTATATCTAATAATATCAAATTCCCCATGATTATGGAACTTCATATCATACATACACCATCACTTAGTAAACTATATGTTGAAGGTCATGTTATCCCATGAAAATAGCTCAAAATAACCATTCATGAGAATTATAAATTATGTAGCTACTACCTGCTAATGTTCATTTCTGCTTGTTATTTCAGAATTTGACTTTTTAATTATGGAAGCTTCATTATCATTAATATTTCTATTATTTCTTGGTTATTATAAGAGGATACTCAACCTTTCTCTAAATTTAGAAACCAATTTGGTAGACCATGTTTACTGCAAACCAATCATCCAAACAATTTCATTTTGCAAATTAGCCCTTAAGAATAAATTAGAAATTAGAAATAGCATTTCAAGCAGGGGAATATCTGTTTCGGTTTGAAAAAAATATGTATTTGTGTGATTGTTTAGAAGGAATATTTAAAATTTTATGATATTTGGAATGCTGCCAAAAGTTCCAAATTATCTATTAAATATTTATATGATTTTATAGAAAAGGAGCATTTCAAATAAAACTCAAACATAAATTTTTGACTATGTCTAAAAAGCAGTTATTCAATCAGAATAGCAAGTCGGTGTTGTTAACAGTTGCCATTGTTAGTGTTAAGAAAACTACCTCCCTTTTTCTCTCTATTGCCACTCCCTGCCATTTCCCAGGGGTCGCAGTGTCCATGTAGTTACTGGAATAACAAAAAAGACAAAGACCAGTCTGACTGGTGGCATCTTTGGCTCATGATTGTCCCCAATGGCATGGGAATAAGTAATACAAGAAGTAAAGCCCATCAAAGTCAACCTTTGCAAAGATTCTATGGGCAGAACCCTTATCTACATTCCAAAATTCATTCTAATACCCTCCCAGCTGCATCATCATAACATCTCATAAAAAGAGGCAAAGGAGTCTTTAACAAGAGTCAGGGAGTAGTGAGAACTGGTGTTTAACCTGAGGGTGTCTCCCTGGGTCACGATGTTCCTTTATGGGCCCTCAGCTTGCTTGATGTGAAGCCTCAGACCATAGGCCCATGAAAGCCATGTCAGAGCACATCCTCTTGACACAGCAAGACGTTGGTACAGCTCAGAGTCCACGGCTCCTTCCCAACATCAACGTCCATACTGATGTCCAGGGGATCATGCTCCAATTCCAACTGCATATCATCTCTTTTATGCTTTTCCAATAAAGACTAGTAGTTGGTTATAGCACAGCAGGTGGTAGTACCACCATTTTGAGAACAATAGAGTTGGTATGTTGTGGTTTTGATGAAAACCATTAGTTGAGATTTGGGCAGCAGCCTAGCTGTTGGTTATGCCCAGACTCAGACCACATTCATTTTCTCTTTTTTACAAAATAATATTAATAAGAGTTACCATTCATTGAGCACACACTGTGTGGTTAGCACTACATAGGTGATTTACATATGTCTTATTTGACCATCATAACAACTTTTTGAGACTGTCATCCCCATTTTGCAGATAAGAAAATAGCTTCAGAAAGGAAAAACAATATGCTCTAGATCAGTTGTTTTCAAACTTGAGTTATTAAATTAATTTAGTAAGTTCTGACCAGGATTTTTCAAATGAAATAATATAGAATAAAGAAATCTGGACCAGCTTGACCAACACAGCAAGACCCCATCTCAACAAAGAATAAGAAAAATTAGCCAGGGGTGGTGACACACACCTATAGTCCTAGCTACTTGGGAGGCTGAGGCCAGACGATCACTTGAGCCCAGGAGTTTGAGGCTGCAGTGAGCTATGATCGTGCCCCTGTGCTCTAGCCTGGGTGACAGAGCATGACTCTGTCTCTTAAAAAAAAAATCCGAAATCTAAGTGGCTAAAAAAATATGAAAATATGGAAATACCAATTAAAGCCCCCAGTGAAATCTCAATACATACCCACCAGATTGGCAACAATATCAAGAAATCTAACAATATCAGTTAGTGATGATATAGGCCAATGGGAAGCATGTACTGGTGGTGGGCGTGTAAATTGGAGAAGTTGGGACTTATCTGGTGAGGCTGAAAGCACTCATACCCTTTGATCCAACTATTCTACTGCTAGATAGATAGACGCTCTTGAGAAGCTCCTGCATACGTGTATAAGGGGACATAAACTGGGATTCCCAAATGAAAACAAGCCAAATGTTCATTAACAGTAAATAAATATAAACGTTAGGGTACATTCATATATGGACTTGCATACAGCAATAAAAATGAATAAAATGTCATCACGGACATAGTCCCCAGTGAAAGGAACCAGATGCAAAAGCATACATACTGTTTTGTATTTCATCTAACTAAAGTACAATAGCAGGCCAAACTAATCTATATTATTTAGGGATACATGCAAAAGTGGCAAAATAATAGAGAAAAACAAGAAAATGATTAAAAGTAAAATTAAGGTAATGATTACCTTTAGGAGATAGGGAGGTAGATGGAGCTGGGGGCTTCCAAGTTACTGTAAATATTAATATTTTACCATTTAACCAGGGTAGTAATTATATTAAATGATGTTTCTAATTATTCTTTAAAGTGTACATAAGTGTTTTTATACTCTTATATGTCAATGCTATAAATTCCCAATAAAATGAAGAAAAAACATTAAGAAAGCAAATTATGAAAAGCATAATTTTTTAGTATACAAGTGCATCAGAAACAATCTTTTTAGCCAGTTTCTAACTTAATATCCCTAATTTACATGAATTTCTGAGATAAGAAGGCTAGTTCCTGCTCAGGAATCATATTTACCCTGACATGGGATAGGGCTCCTTTATTTGTCTCCTTCCTAAGCTTGTGCCCTGGTTCAGAAGGTCATGACTCTCACCAGTCTAGTTTGCCTAGCAGGCTTGAAAAAGAAGGAAAAGAGTATATACCTAATAGGAGTGAGCAAGCACTGGGCCATGAAATTTCATTTCATTTATCCGTGTGTGCATATAGTGGGTCATAAGAAATGTATTATTTCTTAGTGGGTAATGATCCAAGAAAAGATTGAAAACCATTACCCTCCACCCCATGGTTAATAAGTGGGATATCCTGATTGAGCTCCACATCTTTGATGATGACGGGCTTGTCTCAAACTGAAAGAATGTAATCGATCTAATGGAAATCCCTTACCTCCCCACCACCAAATCTGCAAATACACCCAAGTCTGCATTTAACTTTTGCCTCCTCTGGCAGACAGAGCAGCTCTCCCTCTATCAGAGACCAATGTTTCCATGTATGTTTTGGATTTTATTCCGTCTCAACTCCACAAGAATTTCTATTTTTTTTTTGTTTGTTTGTTTCTTCCCTATATCTTAAAGCTCCTCCCCCAGCATACGAATATGCTGGAATATATTCCACTTTAAAAAGAGATCTCCCTTAACCCCATATTGTCCCCTAGCTACCAGGCTATTCCTTGGCTCCTCTTGTCAAACACACTTCTTTAAAGAATTGCTTGTAGATATTAGATGTCTCTTCTAATCTTCCAGTTACTGCCACTCGTTCTGATTTAGCTTTGTCCTCACCCTCACTGACACTGCTCTTAGCAAGGTCACTGAAGAACTGCTTATCGGCAAACCCGATGACCACTTCTCTGTCTTCACCTTGCTAACTTCATGGCAGCATTTGATTCAGTTGACGACTACCCCATCTTAGAGAATGCTCTGCTCTTGGCTTCTACAACACCAGCTTTATCTCCTGCTGCTTTGGTCGCACATTGATCTCCTTTGCTGACTCCTCCACCTCTATCCATCTTTAGATGTTGGAGTGCTCCAGGATTGGACTGTTTAGCTCTAACTTCCTTTATTGTTGAATCACCCAGGAGAGCATCCTTAAATGCTATACTTTAGTTTTAGCTGTTAAGTTATGTCCTTTGACTGTCTTTTAATCTATCAGCTTCCCTCTCTGTGCACTTTCCCTCCTTGCAATTTATTTCTTGAGGAAACAAGTAAATTTACATGTAGAATTTCCTATATTGGATTTTGCTGACTTTTTCCTCTTTAATGTAATTTAATATGTTCTGCTGTCCTCTGTTCTTTGTGTTTGCTATAGTTGATCAGAGGCTTTTTCAGATATAAGATTCAGGATTGTTTGTTTTTCCCAAGACAACTTCATCGTGGTGGTATGTTCTCCAATCAGGAAACATACACTGTCGGGTTGAGCCTCTTTTTGAAATTTTTGCTGCCACTAATGCTCAATATCTAGAACCATTAATTAATTATGGATTACACAATAGAGATTTTCTAATTCTTTTTTTTATTTCAAAGTATTATGGGGTACAAATAATTCTGGTTACATGAATCACTTTTATAATGCTTGAGTCATGGTTATAAGAGTCCCCATCACCAAGATATTGTTCACTGCACCTGTTAGGTAGGTATGGGCCCATCCCCTCCTCTCGCCTCCTCCCTGGTTGATTTCCACTGAGTTTTACTTCCCTTTATGTACGTGTGTGCTCATCAGTTCCAGTTTAGCAGTGAATACATGTGGTGTTTGTTTTTCCATTCTTTAGATACTTCACTTAGGTTAATGGTCCCCAGTTCCATCCAGATTGCTGCAAAAGGCATTAATTCATCCTTTTTATGGCTGAATAGTACTCCATGGTATACATATACCACATTTTGTTAATCCACGCATGCATTAATGGGCACTTGGGTTGATTCCACATAATTGTAATTGTGAATTGTGCTGAAATAAACATTTGAGTGCAGATGTCTTTTTGATAAAATGACTCCTTTTTCTTTGGGTAAATACCCAGTAATGGGATTGCTGGATCAAAGGGTAGATCTACTTTTAGTTCTTTGAGGAATCTCCATGGTGTTTTCCATAGAGGTTGTACTAATTTACAGTCCTACCAGCAGTGGATAAGCATTCCTTTCTCTCTGCATCCATACCAGCATCTACTGTTTTTGGACTTTTTAATAAAAGCCATTCTGACAAGGGTAAGGTGATAGTTCACTGTGGTTTTAATCTGCATTTCCCTGATGATTAGTGACGTTGAGCATTTTTTCATGTTTATTGGCCATTTGTCTATCTTCTCTTGAGAAGCTTCTGTTCATATCTGTTGCTCACTTTCTAATGGAGTTCTTTGATTTTTTTCTTGCTGATTTGCTTGAGTTCTTTGTAGATTCTGGTTATTAGCCCTTTACTGGATGTATAGCTTGCAAGTATTTTCTCCCATTCTGTAGGTTGTCTATTTGCTCTGTTAATTATTTCCTTGGCTATGGAGAAGCTTTTTAATTTGATCAAGTCCCATTTATTTATTTTTGTTGTTGCCGTGATTGCCTTTGGGGTCGTCTTCATAAATTCTTTGCCTAAGCTGATATCTACAAGAGTTTTTCCCACATTTTCTTCTAGGATTCTTATGGTTTCATGCCTTACATTTAAGTCCTTTATCCATCTTTAATTAATTTTTATAAGTGGTAAGAGATATAGATCCTGTTTCATTCTTCTGCATGTGGCTATCCAATTTCCCCAGCACCATTTACTGAAGAGGGATTCTTTTCCCTGGTGTATATTGTTATCTGCTTTGTCAAAGATCACTTGGCTGGCTGGGCGTGGTGGCTCACACCTGTAATCCTAGCACTCTGGGAGGCTGAGGCGGGAGGATTGCTTAAGCTGAGGAGTTCAAGACCAGCCTGAGCAAGAGCGAAACACCCCGTCTCTATTAAAAATAGAAAGAAATTAGCCAAACAACTAAAAATAGAAAAAATTAGCCAGGCATGTCGGTATGTGTCTGTAGTCCCAGCTACTCAGGAGTCTAAGGCAGGAGGATCACTCGAGCCCAGGAGTTTGAGGTTGCTGTGAGATAGGCTGACGCCACGGCACTCTAGCTCAGGTAACAGAGCGAGACTCTCTCTCAAAAAAAAAAAAAAAAAAAAAAAAAAGATCAGTTGGCTTATGTGGATGGTTTTATATCTGGGTTTTCTGTTCTGTTCCACTGGTTTATGTCTCTATTTTTGTGCCAGTACCAAGCTGATTTAGTTACTATAGCCTTGTAAAATAGTTTGGAGTTTGTTAATGTGATACTTCCTGATCTGTTCCTTTTGCTTAAGATTCCTTTGGCTATTTAGGCTCTTTTCTGGTTCCACACAAAGCATAGAATTATTTTTTCTATATCTGTGAAATATGAAATTGGTATTTTGATGGGAATTGCATTGAATCTGTAAATCACTTTGGGTAGTATAGACATTTTAACAATGTTGATTCTACCAATCCATGATCATGATATGTTTTTCCACTTGTTCGAATCATCAGCGATTTCTTTCATCAGTATTTTGTAGTTCTCTTTGTAGAGATATTTCACCTCCTTGGTTAAGTATATTCCTAGGTATTTTATTTTCTTTGTAGCAGTTGTGAATGGTATTGAGTCTTTGATTGGACTATCAGCTTGACTGTTATTGGTGTATAGGGATACTACTGATTTGTGTATATTGATTTTTTAACCCGAGACTTTGCTGAACTTATTTATCAATTCCAGGAGTCGTTCGGTGGAATCTTTGGAGCTTTCTGGATATAAGATCATGACCTCTGAAAAAAGTGATAGTTTGACCTCCTCTTTCCTGATTTGGATACCCTTAATTTCTTTCTCTTGCCTGATTTCTCTGGCTATGACTTCCAGCGCTATGTTGACTAGAAGTGGTGACAGTGGGCATCCTTGTCTTGTTCCAGTTCTTAGTGGGAATGCTTTCAACTTTTCTCCATTCAGTATGATGTTGGCTGTGGGTTTGTCATATACGGTTTTTATAATTTTGAGATATGTTCCCTCTATGCCTAGTTTGTTGAGGGTTTTTTTTTTAATCATGAAAGTGTGCTGAATTTTGTCGAGTGCTTTTTCTGCATCTATTGGGATGATCATATGACCTTCGTTTTTGCTTCTGTTTATGTGGTGAATCACATTTATTGATTTATAAATGTTGAACCATCCTTGCATCCCTGAGATGAAGCCCACTTGGTCATGGTGGATTATTTTTTGGATGTGTTGTTGAATTTGGTTTGCTAGTATTTTTTTTTTGAGGATTTTTATAATTATATTCATAAGAGATATTGGTCTGTAATTTTCATTTTTGGTTGTATCCTTTCCTGGCTTTGGTATCAAGGTTATATTGGCTTCACAGAATGTGTTGGGGAAGATTTCCTCTTTCTCTATGTTGTGTATAAATGCTGCAGAATGGATATAACTCTTCTTTGTAGGTCTGGTAAAATTCAGCTGTGAATCCATCTGGTCTGGTCCTTTTTTGTTTTTGTGGTTGTTGGAAATTTTTTTATTGCTGCTTCAATCTCATCGCTCATTATTGGTCTTTCAGGAAGTCTATTTCTTCCTGATTGAGTGTTGGGACTTTGTGTGTTTCCAGAAATTTGTCCATTTCCTCTACATTTTTGAGTGTATGTAAATAGAAATTTTCATAGTATTCATAGATGATATTTTGTATTTCTGTGGTATCAGTTATAATATCTCCTTTTTTTTTTCATTTCTAACTGAGCCTATTTGAGTCCTTTCTCTTCTATTCCTGGTTAATCTAGCAATAGGTCCATAAATTTTGTTTATCTTTTCAAAGAACCAACTTTTGGTTTTGTTGATCTTCTGTATAATTTTCTTGTTTTTGATTTCCTGTAGTTCTGCTCTGACCTTAGTTATGAATTTTCCCCTTAGGACTGCTTTTGCTATGTCCCATAGATTTTTGGTAGCTTGATAGCTTTTGTCTTTTTATTCAGTTCAGGCAATCTTTGAATTTCCATCTTAATTTCATCTTTGATCCGATAATCATTCAGCAGCAGGTTGTTTAATTTCCATGACTCTGTGTGGAATTGGGTGTTTCTCTTGGAGTTGCTTTCTAATTTTATTTCACTGTGGTCTGAGAATGGGCACTCCTGTGTTAGGTGCATAGGTATTTAGGATTGTTATATCTTCTTGTTGAATTGCTCCTTTTACTATTATTTAATGACCATCTTTGTCTTTCTTTACTATTGTTGATTTAAAGTCAATTTTATCTGATATGAAAATGGGTACACCTGCCCCCTTTTGACTTCTGTTTGTATGAAATATTTTTTGCCATTCCTTGACCTGGAGTCTATAAGAGTCCTTGTGATTTAGATGTGTTTCCTGGAGATAGCAGATACTTGGCTCATATTTTTTTTTAGCCATTCAGACAGCGTGTGTCTCTTGAGTGGGGAATTCAAACCATCTACATTGATTGATGGAATCAATATGTGAAATGTAGTTGTGTTCATCCTTCTGTTTAGTACTTTATTGCTTTGTTTTACTTCGTGTACTGTTGCTTTATTTGAGCCCTGAGCCTTAGCTTTTGGTGGTTTTACATTGGAGGATGACCACTGTGTTGCTCCGTGTATAATGCAGTTTTTATTTTTTCCTGCAGGGTAGGTTTGGTCTTGACAAATTCCCTCATTGCTTGTCTGGAAAAGTCTTCATTTCTCCTTCATTTATGAAATTTAGTTTTTTAGGGTACACAATTCTAGGCTGGCAGTAGGTCTGTTTAAGAAGACTGAAGGTGGAGCCCCAATCCTTGCTGGCTTGTAAGGTCTCAGTTGAGAAGTCTGCAGTTAGCCTGATGGGTGTTCCTTGATGTTTTCACCATATGGCTTGCAGGAATTCCTCCTTCCTGTTGACTTTGTCCAGTCTGATGACTATGTGTCTTGGTGATTGCCTCTTTGCAATGAATCTCCTAGGTGTTTGTTGAGCTTCTTCTACCTGGATGTCTAAATCTCTAACAAGATTAGGGAAATTTTCTTCAATTATTTCCTCGAATAGATTTCCAGCCCTTGTGCATTTTCTCCTTCACCCTCTGGGATGCCTATGATTCTTATATTTGGGCATTTTACATAATCCCATATTTCTCATAGGCTTAGTTTTTTCTTCTTAATTCTCTGTTCATTATTTTTTGACTGACTGATTTAATTTGAAAGAGTTGTCTTTGAGCCCTGAGATTCTTTCTTCTGCCTGGTCCAGTATAGTCTTAAAACTTTCCACTGTGTTTTATATATTCTTAAATGAATTTTCATTTGCAGAAGTTCTATATGGTTTTTCTTTAACATTTGATCTCTTTGGTGAATTTTTCATTCATTTCCTGAATCGTTTTTCTGGTTTCTTTCACTTGTTTTTCTAATTTCTTTTCAATTTTGTAGAGCTTCCTTATAATCCGTATTTGGAATTCTTTATCTGTCATTCAGTATTTTTATTTTGGTTAGTATACATTGCTAGAGAGCTGATGTTTCCTTTTGAGGGAGACCTTTCATTCTGATTTTTCATACTTCCCAAGTTCTTATGCTGATTCCTTCTCATCCAGAGCAGTTGTTGCTCTTAATTTTGGATTTTCTTTTATTCAGATGGGGCTTCCCCCACCCCACTCACCCATACAGGGGTGTTTGTAGCATATGTTGGGTAAAAACCTTTGGCTTGGTTTTTTGGTGCTATGCTGGTAATCTAGGTTCTGGATAGATGCCTTAGTGATAGATATACGTAGTGTGATGCTTTTCTCAATTGCTAACTGTATGCTGTAGCAGTGGTGAGCTATGTGTGTGGGCAGATTCTCGTCTCTCTTTGATGAGAGAGGATGGAGGCCTTTGAAATCTTTTCTTTATCCCCAGGCCTGTGGTCTTCTTAGCAATGTGAATTGTAATTGCATGCCCAGTTTCATCCGAGATCATCTAATTCAATCATTCCTTCTTCCTTTGTCACCTGGAAAACTTACATAAAGAAAATTTTTTCCTTTTCTGGTATTTGATAGTGTAAGTAGAGTAGGCTAAGTGTTTGGTTTTTTTTAACTTAATAGTTTTCAAAATAATGAGTTTGTTTTCTGACATCCTCCAAAGTTGATCAATTTTCTTGTGTCTTTAAGAAGTCATGAATTTAAATGTATTTGCTCTTACAATCTGTTGAAATATTATTCTTCAAATTATCCCCTCCTTGCCCAATGGAAGCCTTTTCAGTTTGGCTCATGAGTTCCACATCAAATAACCTAATAGTCTTGGTAACTTGCTTGCTATTCCAGTTATTTATTGCTATGTAGAAAAACTTATTTTTATTATTTCTCATGTTTCTATGAGTTGACTGGGCTGTGCTGGGTAGTTCTTGCCTGGGGTCTATATTAATTTCTTATCACTTCTGTAACAAATTACCTCTAATTTTGTGGTTTAAACAATACTAAATAAACTATATTTATCTTATAGTTTGGGAGGTCAGAAATCAGGATTGAATCTCATTTGGCTAAAATCAAGGTGTTCACAGGACTGTATTCCTTTTTCAAGGCTCTGGGGGAAAATTTGTTTCTTTCTTTTCTCCATCTTCCAGAAGCTGCCATAGTCCTTGGCTCGTAGCCCATTTCTTTTGTCTTTAAAACTGGCAGTGGTAAACATCCCAATACTCCATACTCCTCTTCTACCTTCCTCTTGCACCATTAGGTATTCCTGTGATTACGTCGAAGCCCACACTGATAATTCAGAATAATCTCCCTATTTTAATGTCAGGTGATTAGCAACCTTAATACCCTTTGCTATATAACATAACACATTCACAGGTTCTGGAAATTAGGAAATTGACATCTTCTGTCTACCGTGGAATATATCATAAACTTGTAGTCAATTGCTAGCATGTAGTCATCTAAAGGCTCAACTTGGCCTGATAACCAAGAGCACTCACTTACATGGCTGGCAATTAATTGTTGCTGGTTCTTGGCTAGAAGCTCATCTGAGGTTCTCAATGGAACCACCTACACGTGACCTCTCCATATGGCTTGGGCCTTTCATGGAACAGTAGCTGGGTTCCAAGATGAAATTTTGCAAGAGCAAGCATTCTAAGAGTCAGAAAGTGCAAGCTGTCAGGCCAGTTAAGATATACTGCTGGAACTGGCACATTGTCTCTTCCTCCATAGTCTATTCATCAAAGCAATCAATCATAGAACCCTTCCAGATTCAAAAAGGTTGAGAAAAAACTCCACTTATTGATGGCACGGAGCCATCAATAGGTCACATTGCAGAAGAAGGTGTGAAATGGGAGATGTTTTTGCAGGCATATTTGGAAACCTGTCACAGTTGTTACCTGGCATGACAAGATGTTTCATGCTCATTTTGAATATTTTCTGCTCTGACCTTCCTCCTCTGACCTGAGAAAAGGAACCAGCCTTTTCTCCAAGAAGCCCTGGTTCTTTTTAACGGAAATGGTATTTCAAGACCAAAATTTGGATGCTGAGGATATGCATAGCTACTAGGTTGGTTTTCTATTGTAACCCTTTTCAATAAGCATGGCTAGAAAAAAAATCGTATGCATATATACACACATACACATATACATACATAGATATAAAACAGCCCATGTATAAACATATATTATATATATAAAGATAAAATATTGTATTAATTTATTTTTTTACTTCAAATTCCATAGGACTTTTACTTGACATCTTCTATTTTACCTTTATATTTTCTTTTTTTCTCATGAGAGAAATTCTGGTGCTTAATGACATAAGAATGTTAGAATATGACATAATTACTCATTTATATTACCTCACATTTTACATACAACAGTCTTGGAATAAAATACCAATGATAAAAACAACAATAAATTTTGGGGGGTTATGCACTTTTCCCTTTTGTTACAGTTGTATTGTGAGGGATTATGTAAATATTATATTATATACTTTCCCTTTTAGCCCTAAGTAAATCTTATTTTAGAAGTAAGTGTATATCTATTGATACAACTAGTTTTTATATCAATGTCTCTTTGTCATTTAGATTTTCTGGACTCTATCTTCTGGAAAACTCTTTAGGAATCACTCATGAAAACAATATTTTCTGAGTTTTTTGAGTGTTGACAGTTGTTTGGTGATCTTTATATTTCAAAGTCAATTTTTGCTGGATATAAAATATTTTATTTATATTTTCTTTTCTTAGCATACATGTCAAGAGTTATAACACAGTGTCTTTCCTTGATTATTACTTGCCATTTTTGCCTGATTGCACCAAAAATATTTTTACTTTCTTTATAATACAGTAATCTTACTGAAATTTATTTTGAAGTTAGTCATTCTGCTTTGGTATACTCAGTAAATAATATTCCCTTTCACAATATAAATTCAATTTTATTCAAGGAATTTTTTTGTAAATTATAATTTTTAGTATTTGTTGTGTTCCCTTTTTCATTTCTCCCTAGGGACTCTTAGTATGCTCTTATGCTATGTTGGATCTTCTTTGCCTACAATCTCTATTTGTCACTATCTCTTGAATCATTTTGATATTTCCTCATTTTTAAAACTTTTTACTTGGAAATAATTTCAAATCTACAGAAAAAACTATAAGAATAAAACTGCTATAACTTTAACTCAGATTCTCCCATCGTTAACATTTTATTCAATTTTCTTTGTCTTTTGTATGTTCTCCTTATGCATATACAAATGCGTGTGCACACACACACGCGCACACACAATATATTCTGTTCTGAATCATTTGAGAGTAAG
The DNA here is from genome assembly GCA_004363605.1 of Indri indri. NCBI lineage: Eukaryota > Metazoa > Chordata > Mammalia > Primates > Indriidae > Indri > Indri indri. The sequence continues at coordinate 62,043 of RJWJ010002696.1, forward strand.
TTGCTTATGCCATTACAATGTATGTATTTACTAAGGGTAAGAATACTAGATTACACACCCACTGGAAATTAACTGTGGTAAAATTAACACACATATAACATTTTCCTCCAATCTACTCTCCATATTCCAAGCTTATTAATTGACCCAGTAATGTCCTTTGTAGCATTTGTTTCCTTAGTTATCAGATCCAGTCTAAAATCAGACATTGCTTTTAGTTGTCATATCTCTTTAATCTCCTTTAATTTTTTTCATTTCTACAGCCTTTTTTTTGTCTTTTATGATGTTGACTTTATATTGTAATAAATATAACAAAATTTACTATTTTAACCATTTTTAAGTTTACAATTAAATGGCATTAAGTACGTTTATGTTATTGTGCAATCATTGTCATTACCCATCTCTAAAACTTTTTCATTATCTCGTTCTGAAACTTTATACCCATCAAACAAAAACTACCCACCTCTCTTCCTTCAGCCCCTGGTATTTATTATTCCAGTTTATTTCTCTATAAATTTGCCTATTCTAGATACCTCATGTAAGCAGACTCATACAATAGTTGTCCTTCTGCATATAGCTTATTTCACTTACTGTAATTGTTCAAGGTTCATTTAGCATCTGTAAAATTTCATTCCTTTTTAAGGTTGAGAATATTCCATTGTATGTATATACCACATTTTGTTTATCCATTCATTTGTTGATGGACACTTGGGTTGTTTTCACCTTTTGGCCATGATAATGCTGCTATAAACATTGATATTTCTGTTCAATTGAAAATGATGGTTGATTTTCAATTCTTTTGGATATATACCCAGAAGTGAAATGAGTAAATAATACAGTAAGGGTCTAACTTCATTCTTTTGCATGTAGATATCTAGTTTTCCCAGCACTGTTTGTTGAAAAGACTATTCTGTCCTGACTCAATGGTCTTGGCAACCTTGTTGAAAATAACTTGATCATATATGTGAGGTTTATTTCTGGCTTTCTAGTCTATTCCATTGGTCTGTCTGTCTTTATGCCAGTACCACACTGTTTGATCACTGTAACTTAGCGAACTTAAATCCTAAGTGCTTTATTATTTTTGATGCTATTATAAATGGAATTATTTTCTTTTCTAGATTGTTCGCTGTCAGTATACAGAAACACAACTAATTTTTGTGTTGATTTTGTATCTTGCAACTTTGCTGAATTTGCTTGTTAGTTCTGTGTGTGTGTGTGTGTGTGTGTGTGTGTGTGTATGCAATCTTTAGTGTTTTTTGCATAGCAGATCATGTAATCTGCAAATGGAGATCATTTTACTTCTTTCTTCCCAATTTTGATGCCTTTATGTCTTTGTCTTGCCTAAGTGCTCTGACTAGAACTTCCAATACTATGTTGAATAGAAGTGGAGAAAGTGAGCCTCCTTGCCTTATCCCTGATTTTGGGGGAAAGTCTTTCAGTTGTTCACCATTGAGTATGATGTTAGCTGTGAGTTTTTCCTATATGGCCTTTATTACTAATATATTAGGGAATTTCCTCTCATTCCTAATTGGTTGAGTATTTTTATTTAATAAGAAACAGTGATGAATTTTTTCCAATGCCTTTTCTGCATCAGTTGAGATGATTATGTCGTTTTATTTCCTTTTTGTGTTAATGTGGTATATTACCTTGATAGATCTCTTGAACCATACTTGCATTCCAGGAATCAATCCCACTTGTTCATGTTGTATGATCATTTTAATATGCTGGTGAATTCTGCTTTCTAGCATTTTGTTGAGGATGAAACTGGTATTTTTTTGAAGAATACAGTCTCATTTATAAAAATAGAATGTCCTTCATTTGGTCTTTGTTTTTTTATTTTCAGGTTTTTTTATATTTCTTACTTTCCATTTTTCTTAATGTATTACCTGTTGCATTTTTATTCATTTATTCCTTCTAATATAGTCTTCATTTCTGAAATATTTTTTAATAATTTTTCCAGAGACATATTACCAAATTTTTGAGTGTTCCTAATTCTGATTAATGTTCTTTCATATCTTATATCATTTTCATAGGGTTTTTTTTTTTTTTAGCGTTTTAGTCATTTTACCTTTTAGGTTATAATTTTTATCTATTTTGTGGTTGTGTCTTTCTGGTGTGCATTCAGTATCTTAGGGATATTACTCTGCTTTTTAATCTGTTTTCTAATGTTAACTTTAAGATCTGATCCTTTTCTTTCCTCATTGGTACTTGAAATTAGCTTTCCTTGACTTTTAGAGGTAGTGATGGTTCAAAATAGTTCTTCTAACTTCATGGCTCTAGAACTCTCTCTTTTGTTATATTTGAGCAATGTTCAAAAAATTTGGCAGCTTATTTTCTGAAGCTACATTCCCCCTACTTTTATCTGGACCTTCTCTTTCCTTTGACTCTTTTCGTCTCTGTGCTGCTCAGTTGTGATTCTCCCCTTACAGTTTCTCCTTATTTTGAGGGTTTGCCCTGGAAGTAAATTTTGACTAGTTAGTTTGGGAGTTCATGGGGCCCAGACTTCTCTGGCCCCTAGCCTTTACTGCAGACTCTTCACACTCACCATTATTAGCGAGTGAAACACTCCTCTCAGTTTTAGATAGTTTCCAATGAGTACTTTTTGGCTATTTTAGGGTTCTCAAGTCCATCTGAAGCCCCTTGCTTTCCTCTGATTCCTCCTGCAAAGATATTGGTACAACACAGGCCTTATAGGTGTCACACACCACTCATATTTTGTGGTGTATGGGTCATATGGTTTAGATATTTGGCTCCTCCAAGTCTCATGTTGAAATTTGATCCCTAGTGTTGAATGTGGGGCCTGGTGGGAGGTGTTTGGGTCATGAGAGGCAAATCCCTCATTATTGGCTTGGTGCCCTCCCTGTGATAAGAGTGAGTTCTTGCTTTATTAGTTCATGGAAGAGCTGGTTGTTTAAAGGAGGCTGGCTCCTCCTCCTCCCTCTCTTTGCTCTTTCTCTTGCTGTGTGAAACACCTCCTCCCTCTTCCCCTTCTGCTCTGATTGGAAGCTCCCTGAAGCCCTCACTAGATGCAGATGCTGGCGCCATGGTTCTTGTACAGTCTGCAGAACTGTGAGCCCAACAAACCTCCCTTCTTTATAAATTACAGCCTCAGGTATTTTCTTTATAGTAACAGAAGTGGACTAACACAGTGGGAATACATTGTAACCTATTTTTAAAGATGATCCCCACTGGTTTTTGGCTTTGTTGCCATATTTGCTCTGTTTCTTTTTATAGGCTGATTTGAGGAGATTAAAAAATGATGCCACTTCTGCTTCATCTTCCCAGAATCCTCCCAAACTGAACTCTCGATTCTAATGCTAAACATGCTCCTTCTTCAAGCCCACTCTGTCTCAGTGATGCTGTCACCACCTGCCACATTATGCAAACCTGAAACCTAGGAGTCATTCATGGTGCCCTATTTTCTCTCACCTGTAACACTGAATCTATCAAGACTCACTGACTTCCTTGCTCTTACACTGGAACTATATTGCGGTTGGAGGATATTTGCTGATGGAGGACATTTGCCATTCTCACAACTGGGGAATGTTCCACCTTATACATCTAGCTTCCAGAGCAGAAGCTAGAGACTCAATTTCCCCACTCTCTTGTGATATATTCTCTGCCTCTGAAGTCTCAGATGCACCCATTTGAGACTTCAGTTCATAAAAGAATTAGGTGATGAGGCAAGAATTCACTTCCTTACAGGAGTGGCGGTGGAGGCTTTGAGCTTTGGGAACAACAGTTGCATAACTTATAATATCTAGTTCTCAGAGGAGGTGATGCAGGCAAAGGTACGTGGGACTAGCAGAGCAGCAGTGGGTCTTCAGTGGCGCAGTCTCCTGGTGAGAGTCAAGCGTCTTTCCTGGTGCATAGCCTTCAACACTAACTCTCTAACCTCCCCCCCCCCGCCCCCCATAAATTCTAGTAACTACCTAATACCCTTTTAAAAATTGCTTCCTAGTTAAACTAGCTCAAGTGGGTTTCATTATTTACTACTGTGGCTGCAATGATACACTGGCCTTTTTTCGGTTCTTCTGTATATTTCTGCAACATGTTCTCTCAACTACCAATTCCTATCTCTTCAGAAAATAGGAAGAAGAGAACATTTTGGTTTCTTTTGAATATCACTTTAATTGCTGAGTACTGTTTTTTTATAGTAATTATTTCTACTTGACAAAAGGGCTGATTATAAATTTACTTTCACCTGCTTCAAAGGGTTCAGCCCACTTTTTCATACCCAAATTCCTATTAATTGTGTGGTCCATGTCCTAGTATTTGTCAAAATCGTGGAAAGAGTGGGGCTTCCCACATTTGACATGTATTTGGTTATTTTTTATGGGGCCCATATTTCCTTGGGTTTTATTTTGCCCTCAATAAAGCAGCTCCATCATCTCTTAAAATCTACCTGTGAATGGCTAGGTTTTAAGTCCAGGATACAGAGGTAAAATATGAAGCCATTTTGAAGGTAAAAGACATTTTTAAGGAAACTTGGGGAAAAAATGGAAACTTTTTAAGGCCAACAATTTGCCTAGAGAAGTCATGAGGAGACTATAAGATACGTTTTTTTTATAAAGACTTCAATCAAATCCCAGAAATGATGAAGTTTGACCTAAAAAGAAAAAAAATCTGGGAATTCTGTTTCTGACATCCGACCGATTTGTTTGGAAAAATGATTGTATGCTTGCTGATGCATTTGAGGATGAATACTTGATAGATTACTGCTGAGCACTAGAGGAGTCCTGAGGGGAAATTCTCAGGAAGTTAGACACTGAGCATTTAGGAACAGCGCATATTTAAAACTTACTACGTGACTGAATTATAATGATAGAATTCACAAGCTGCATGACCTCTTATGGAATCAAGTGTGCTCTCCATCCTTAGGGATGAATGTGGCACCAAATCTATTGTTATCATATTGTTTAAATCTCCAGGAAGATGATTTCCACCCTGTACAATAATTCCTCTTCTTGCACTAACAAGTGCCTGGGTTCTTTTTCTTTCCTGCCTTCAACAGTATTTGAGTCTAGTTTTGTTTTTTTTTTTTAACTGCTTAACCTGATTCAGGTCTGTATTTAAATACATGTTTTTAATGTCACCATAGGCCTCACTAATTCCATCAAGTATCTGTTTTCCTCAGCACATTTATGTTATATGTGGTGAAGTAAGCATGGGGAAAGAGTAGTTGCCATATTTTACTTCTATTTTGCACATTTCCCAGACATGTCAATATTACTTAGCACCACATATGCTTAAAACTCCTAATATTTATAAACAATTTCAAAAACGATTTGCTTACATTTCTTTAGACATTTTATAAATATTGTATTAATCTGAAATGTTTACCTTCACAGTATAGTTAAAACAAAATGATGCAGCAAATGCCCTGTTACCATTTGAAATATAAACGAATTTATAATAGCTTGGGGATATTATTAACAATAATATTTATTTTTAAACCTACTAAAATTAAATAAAATTTTACTCGGAAAGGAAAATAAATGACTTGCTAAAGGAAATCCAGTACAGCCAATATGAACTTCTATCTATGTGGATTAGGACCCTGGTGTCTGGAAAGAAAAGGTCCAGATAATGTGAAGAGAACATTTTATCCTCCACTGACACTGTTACATCAATATAACATATGTGCTTAATACCAGCTTAAGAGACCCATGGAAGTCTCAGAGTTTATTTTCATGTTTCTAGATAATTCACTTCCCCCTGCCCCTTTTTGAGTCCAGATCTATGGTTTAATTCAATTCAACAAACCTCCACGTGGAGAAATGGAAAACCTCCCCATCTTCTGCACAGGTGTCGATAAAGGAAATTGTATAACCTGTGCTGCAGGCACAGAGGAAAAAGTTGTAGAATGCCATGCATCAAGAATATGGGGACCCAGAACCCAGACACTGTCCACGGATGACTGGTCTAAGTGTTGGGGCTTGTTGAGTGGCTTTACAAGCTAGCAGAGATTGTCTCTGGGTGATGATGAGACATTTCCAATAGGGAAGATAACAGATTTTTGTGAGCCCTTTTGTGTAGAATTGGCAGATTTTTTAACCCTGCAGGCTGCTGACCAATTGTCACCTCCTTGTTCTGTCCCCATGATGACAGAAGGAATACACCATTGAAATGTTTCTTTTGTTCGTTCTGTTTTTGTATCCTTTGAGGCTTGATAAAGCTAGAGGGCAGTCCCTACTGGTGTCTCACTTCTGCTGTCCTCCAACAGCACCCCATTCTTCCCAGACCAGGCCTATGGACCCTTGAATAACAGACCAAGGTGTTTGAAGTTTATCATGCAGACAGTGCAAAATGTTAAATCTTTGTTGAGCACATAAACAAAGACAATGCTTCCAGAGGTTAATGTGAGAGCAGGGTGCATGTCAGATGGAAGAGGGGAGAAAACTAGGGGTGGTAGAGCCATTTGTGATGAATTAGAATAAAGCACATGTGAGATGTGAAAATGGGGGTCAGGGAGTCTGACCCTTACCACTTAAGGAGGAAGACTGAACTTACTCTTTCCTTTGCCTCTTACCAAGTTCTTTTAGAGGAGTAGAAGAGCTGGTCTGTTTACAAAGCAAGCCTTGGGCAAGTGGGTATGCAAATGAAAATGCATCACTCTGTTGAGCCCAAAGGTGCGATGACTGGCCTGGCTCTAGGTTCTCCTTCCTCCTCGTCCAAATGGATATTTCCGAATCCCAAATGGGACACTTAGTGCTCTTCCAGAATCTGGGACCAATCCCAACCCTAAGCACAGGGTGATAAGGATGTCCCCCTCCTCAGTACCAAGCCCTAGAGGCTGCTGATCCTGTGGCCATGTAACCACAGTGCCCATGGCCTGGTTGGCTGCACCATATCCTGCCCATGGTCATGTCTGTGTAGCTCCTTAGTGATGGTTTTCTGCCTGTGGTACTCTAGGACCCAGAGATTTCCTTCTCTGACCAAGACCTCCAGTTCCTGCAGTAGCTACCTTCACCCGCCTCTGATACTCACCACCTGCAGGGAGCTCTGCCAATCACCTGCCATGAACTCCCCTTGCTTGGATCTACCTGCATCCTCCCTCTCACGTTGAATCTCAGGGGCCTTGTGATTTGCCAATAGAGTAGGGCAGGAGTGATGCTGCCCGTTCTAGGCCTAAGCATTAAAAACGACTGGCAGCTTCTGCTTCTGTGTTCTCAGAAGCCAGTCACCACGCAAGAAGTCCAACTACCTGCTGAAGCACAATTCACATAAAGAGCCCTGGAGCACGAGCTCTGTGGAGAGAGAAGCCAGGTAGTGGAGCACTGAGCACTGAGACACCAGGCAAGAGAAGAGGGGAAGAGCTCATCTGGGACATCCCAGTACAGTCAAGCTTCCAAATGACTCCAGCCCCCACCACCAGCGACTGCAACCACATGAGAGATGTCAAGTGAGGCCAGCAGAAAACCCCATCCATCTGATCCCAGTCAACTCCTGGAATTGTGAGAAATAGTAATAAATTGTTGTTTCGAGGTGATGTGTCATGCAGACACAGATATCTGAATCAAAACTCTTGAACAACAGGGACTATGTATAGTGCTTTGTCAGAACTCCTAAGAGTAAAAGCCAACATTTATGGAGCAACAACAACAAACCAGGCACTGTTTTAGATGCTTTGCATGCGGGAAGTAATTTGACCTGCAATAGCAATGCAATGAGATGTACACCATTATTAGTGGCATTTCACCATTATTGAATGAATCATTTGTTTTTCGTTAGAGGTGGAGACTGCAGGTCCTGCATCAGTTTTGTGTTTGAGTTGATGACTCTCAGAGGTGAGAGGTGTGCCATTTCGTGAGAGGTGAAAAGTGGCATTTTATGATTGGGGAAACCAAGGGTTAGGAAGGTGATTCGCCTTGCCCAAGATTACACTGTGAATAGGAACCTGAATTTAAACTGAGGTAAGTTGGCTTCTGAGCCCTGAAACCTGCTGCTTCCTGCTCAAGATTTGCCAAACTGGCCACTCTTTGTCATCATGAATATCCTGAACAAGATTGGGTATCTATGGGACATATCCATAAGTCAGGTGTAGCGGTGACTCTTCTTTGGGTTTTTGTGAGGATATGGGATCATGTATATTATTAATATAATGGTATAATTTAAGAAATCTTGGTAAGGTCCCCTAGGCCTCCCAAAATATCTCTCATTACCTGGAATAGATGTTAAATTCCTTTCAATAGTGAATCACTAATGATAATGTGAATCCTCTAGGAGAACTATCACCTTAAGCCATTGTTTTCAAGGTCTATTCTACAGAACCTTCTTTCCCAAGATTTATTCATGCACTAAATACTTTTCCATATAGTGACTTTAAAATAAAGTCTCATTTCCTTTTTATACTGCCGTCCTGTATTTTTACCAGTTTCTCCTCTACATATATTTCTGGAAATGCATACATAAATGTGTCCTGATTGAAGCCTGTCATCTGAGATGGCCCTGTGGCTCCAACCACAGCCCCATGGCTCCACAGATCATCTCTTGCCATCTTGTATTTGGCCTTACTTAAGCTGTCACTGTTCTCCCCGCAAGCTTTGCTCCAAGCATGGAAACAGGAAATCTTCTTAATTCAACACAATAATAGCTATGATAAACCTGTAGCACGATTCACAAGATTTATTGAAGGCTCAGAGACTACAAAAAGGGATTATGACAGGGTGGAAACAGAGTGGTCCAGGGAAAAATGAATAATCTACCCCTTCTGATAATGGTTGACTTTTTACCCGACAAGTACCCATGAGAAGCTAGCAATCAGAAATAGTTCTTTAGTTAATAACAATGTATCATGTAATTGAATATTGCTGAGAGTAGATTGTAAATGTTCTTACCACAAAAAAAAGAGAAGTATGTGAAGTAATGGATATGTTAATTAGCTTGATTTAATCATTCCACAATGTATGCATATGTCAAAACATCATGTCATACACTATAAATATATAGCATCTTCATTTGTCAATTAAAAAATAGAAATGCCCTTTAATAGAAATGCCCTTTGACGGCCAAAAAATTAAAATAAATTTTAAAAAAAGAAATATTTCTTCAAAGAATTATAGTTGACCCTTAACAATGTGGGGGGTTAGGGGTTGCTGATCCCCTGTGCAGTGAAAAATCTATGTACAACTTTTGACTTAACTGCTGATAGCCTAGTGTTGACCAGAAGCCTTACTGATAACCTAAACAGTCAATTAACACATATTTTTAATGTTATATGTATTATATACTGTATTCTTACAATAAAGTAAGCTAGTGAAAAGAAAATGTTTCTAAGAAAATTATAAAGAACGTAAGATATATTTACTATTTATTATGTAGAATCGGATCACCATAAAGATCTTCATCCTTGTCTTCTTCACATTGGAGGAAGAGGAGGGGTTGGTCTTGCTGTCTCGGGAGTGGCAAAGGCAGAAGAAAATCGACACATAAGTGGACTCACACAGTTCAAACTTATGTTGTTCAAGGGTCAACTGTATTTATTATTGAAAAACACCATGTTGTATACACCAAGATGTCACTGCGCCAAACCCAATCTGTTATGTTTCAATCTTTTCCCAGCATAAAGTGAACAATGCTCAGACTCTGTAGCCTCCTATTGTGGTTCAGTCACTGCCCCAGGTCTCCTTTAAGCAAATGCCTAGGCAAGAACACACTGTACTCCCAGGAACAAGGGCGATTTTCAGGCAGACTGCAATCTGCACATAGATTTAGGGGGGAAAAAGTTCTTAGTACTCTCATTCTGCTAACAAACAGATCCAAACACATTACCAAATGAAACATTAATATTTCAATCCAAAGCACCTGAATTTGGGAATTTCTGCTGCATTCGGGTCTTCCAAAAGAACAGTGGCGTGTGTATGTGTGTGGGTGCCAGAAAAACCCCTTCACTCTGTAATACTGTGTGTTAAAAGTAACAGAAATCAAGCAAACAAACAAACAAGAAAGCTAGCTTGCTGGGGTTAGAGCCAGATCACTCTAAACATATGCAACTTTGTAACCTGCATACCAACATTAACAATTTATTACCTAGGGAGAGATAACGTGGACCACATAAGAGTCTGTATGGATGAAAAAATGCACAGAGACAAGAGAGGAAATGCTGTAAGGCCTTATTTAGAGCCCCGCTGGAGGGTGCTGAGACAATGCCCTTGGAAGTGGACCTCTGAGCCCATGGGGCTGCTTTCATGGTGGGCCTGGGAGGCAGCGTGAGCTTAGGCAACAGCTGCCAGTCTCAGGGTAATTCCCCATCTAGAGCAGGGTCACAGGCCAATAGGTTTCCTCATCTGTGCCCTTTGCAAACAGTTGGATTTCCCCGCACCCATCCTTTTACAGAACGTGAGTCATTTCCGCTGCTCTACCTTTTGCGGGGAGTCTCCATTCATCTGCACCGGGCACAGACTGAAGGCCCGGGCTTCTGTTTCCACACCTCACCCTGTGCCACGCCAACAGCCACCAATTCCCACATCTTGGGGGCCCTAGAGCAGGGGTTAGCAAACTTTTTCTCTAAAGGACTGCGTTTTCACTTTTGAGGGTCATATGATCTGTGTCGCAACTACTCAATTCTGCTGTCAAGTGCTAAAGGAGCCAGTAAGGACAACACATAAGCACGTGGGTCTGGCTGGGTTCCAATAAAACTTGACAAAAGCAGGAGGTGGGGCTGGATTTCACTCCCAAGCTGTAGTTTGCCAACCCCTGATCTAGAACAGCACCCCTTTCTGGGTTCATGTTCATTTATCTCTGTGCTTTTGGCCTCTTCTTTACTTTTTCTACTTCTTAAGAATTCCTACCAATTTTTCGTGAGCGTACCAAGACATTTTAAAGTATCTCTGTATGATTTATGCAGATCTGAGTGGGGGATGGTAGAAGGATTTTTATAACACCTAGTTCATTATCCTGCTGGAAATCTAAGTACTGCATATCTCTTTTTATCTCTTTAATGTCAACTTTCTGTGTCATTATGTTTTAGAATTTCTCCCATTAATGGAATATAACTGCAGATAGCCTTTTAACTGATGACTTGTCCATTTACATTTACTGTGATTACTGGTACATTTAAATTTGTTTCTATTAGCTTATGTTCTAGTCCCTGTTTACCAGGCCATGTCCATTCTTTCTCTTTCTTCCTTCTACTACACTAATCGAGTTTTCCTGTATTTTCTTTTTTCCCCTCTATTTGGAAATTCAACATTCAATTTTGATTCTTTTGATGGTAGACTTTATATTTTAATACACACAAATAATCAAGTCTAACATCATCCTAAACCTCTACACTCCTTCCCAGTGGTGGTGGGACCTTAGGACCTTCAACTCTGATTACACTTCTGTTCTCCATTTTAGTGATATCAGTATTTGGTTTTAATCCCCCAAATTGATTTTTCAGTCATTGTTTATCAATTTCTTTGCTCACCACTGATTCTTACATCCTACTTATTCTATCTGAGTCCATTTTTTCTCCTCAAAGTATATCCTTAAATTAGTTATCCTTTCAGCAATAATTTCAGTGTAGGGAATGCTTTCTATCTGTGTTTAAAAAAGTTTTTATTTTGTCCTCACACTTGATTGATATACTACCTGTTTATAGAATTCTAAGTTGACAATATTTTTCCTCAGGACTCTGCAGATATTATCTCTTAGATAATCTAGAATCTTCTAGAGTCTACAGTTACTATTGAGAGGTGTGCTGTCTAATTGTCCCTTTGTAGGGAATCTCTCTCTTTCCTTTTTTCTTACTTTAACGTTTTCTTTTAGTTTTCTTAAATAGCCTCATTACAATATTTCTATTTGTGATTTATCTTTATTTATACTGTGTTGAATATTATACATCTTGAATATTCATGTCTTTTACCAATTCTGGAAATTTCTTAGTCATTACATTTTGATTATTACCTCTTTATTGTTTTCTCTATTCTCTCCTTCTGGAATTTCTTTTAGAAATACATTGGATCGTCTCATTCTGTTCTCTTTATTTCTCACTTTTGATTTATATTTGCCATCTCTTTCTGCACAGCATTCTCAGAGTGTTTTTTTCCCAGTTCTACTGGACACTAATTCTTTCTTCAGCTGTGCCTAAATCTGATGTTTAACTCACCTGCCAAGTTTTTTTTCATAATTACAATTTTTTTCATTTTTGTGATTTTCAAATTCTGAAATTTCTTTGAAATTTCATTTGGAAATAAAATTTGGTTCTTGGTTTAGTAGAGTGCTTAAGACCCTGTACTCTGGATAAAGAATGCCTTGATGTAAGCATCAGCTCTGTCACTTAGCAGATCTGTGACCTAGGGCAAGTTACTCTGTGCTCCAGTTTCCTCATCTATAAAATGGGAAAATAATTATACCTCATAATACAATAATAATATTGTAGTGTTGTGAGAGTTGAATGCATTAATATTTGCAAAACATTTGGAAGCCTGCCTAGCACATGGTCAGTGCTGTGCTACTAATATTGTCTTCCACATCATCATTTAGAGCGGACTTGCCTTTTCCCATCTCTCATTCTTGTGTTTCAATTACTTCCGTTATAGCTTTAATGACTTTAAAGCTTTTCTTTGTCAGTCACTGTCTAAATCTCATGTTAGTAACTCATGTTTTTGGGGCTAGTTCTCCTGTATCTTGTGTCTGCTGACTCTGCTTCACACAGACATTTTCCTGCTTATTCTGTGGTTTTCTATCATGAGCTCATCTTCAATGAGGCTGGTTATTTCGTGAGAAGCCCCTGCCACCTAGGTGTGTCTGTTCCCCTACATGGTTTGGCATTTATTTTGCCAGAAGTGCCTGGAGCATCTCTGTCCCATGGCCAAATTTTCTGTATATATTTTAAAATAGGGATTTCTGAAATGTAATGTAAATTCACCTCCAAGCCTGACTCAGGCATGGAGTTTGGATTTCATAGGGAATTCCATGTTTTTTCCCACTGGTTGCCAGGCAGAGAAAAACCTGACTCACTAAGCTCGCCTGTGTAGGTGGGCAGGTGTTTTCTGTTGGGTGTTAGTTCCAATACCCACCCCACCTGACATGTGCCCTCCTGTCTACATGAGGTTTAAACCTGAGCCTCCAGGTTTGGTATCAGCTATCAGCTCAGGTCACAACTCTGGCATTAAATTTCCTCTGTTTTTTCCTAGCATGTTTTGATTCTCTTCCCAAAATATTTCATGCAGCTTTTGCAGATGTTTACAGTGCTTTGGGGTATGATAGCTCTCCATCTTTCAGAGCCCCCAGTAGACTTCTTCCTTCTTATAACTTCAGTTCACAACTTTCTTCCTTCCTAGTCTCCACGCCCTCTCACTGTTTCCTTTTTTGTTTCTTGTTATCTTCCTCCACTTCATGCCAGTTTCTTTCCTCCTCTGGTAGCATATTTTGACCCCACAGAGTCCCATATGTGCTGTGATCATCTGAAAAGATAAATTGCTTTATTAGTTGGTCTTCTAACTGTTATTGAGACACCAAAGCATTTATACCAAGGGTAATGCATATTGGGTTGATGCAGGAAAATTTCATTTTACACCCACAGACTTTGATCCTGTAGAAATATTCCCTGGCGTCTCTCCTCTTCTCTCCAGTGAGTATTTTAGATTTAATCATTCTTTCTGATAGTTATTGATGTGTTAGTCATATCTTCTCACTGTATTCATGAGTCTGGTGAAATGTGCTTTGAAAAATAACTCTGGCCAGCTACACTGTCTGAGCAGGAGTGCCCAAAATGGCTGATGTGAAGACTCAGGCCCTTAGCAGATACAGTCCCATGTCGGAGATAAGAACATTAGGCCACACGGTGCCCCTACTGGTTGCCATCACCATGCCCAACTCTGTGGCTCCAATTCCTCCCTCACCAGGCAAACCTCCCGCAGCCATTTGACTCCTCCTGTAGATCAGGGCAGCCCATGTAGAAATGCCAACCAGCAGGCATGAGTATCAGGCCACATGGCATGAACTTTCTTTCCAAAAATTAGTAAACTAAAATTTGGTATTATAAAATCCACAAAACAGACCTCACTGAGCCTTAACTTTTTTATTGTAGTCAAGTATACTTAGCATTTACCTTTTTAATCCTTTTGGCATGTACAATTCAGTAGCATTAAGTATATTCACATTATTGTGCCATCATCACCATTATCCATCTCCAGAACTTTCTCACCATCCCAAACTGAAACTCTGTGCTCATTAAACAATCCCTCCCCCTTCCTCTTTGTCTGAGCCCCTAGCAACCACTATTATGCTTTCTTTCTCTGTGAGTTTGACTGCCTAAGGTACCTCATGTAAGTGGAATCATACAGTATCTGTCCTTTTGTGCCTGGCTTATTTCACTTAGCATAATATCCTCGAGGCTTAGCCATGTTGTAGCATGTATCAGAATTTCATTGAAACTTTACTTTTTAATGACTTGAATTGTATATATATATACTTTTGGGGAAAGCTAGATTGTTATTCACCACAGAGCTGTAGACCATTTTTTATCTACATAGATCTTGACATCCTCCCCGACATCTCTCACTCATCAGCCCTTCTCCCACAGCTGCTGTGGTGGCTCTGTCGTATTTGAACTCTCCTTAGCCCTTTAACAAAAGAAAGACTTCGGAAGCACATCATCTTTCACATGAAAAGGCAATTTTTATTCTGAAATATGTAAGCTGCTAGACTTTTTAGGTGAAATTTTGAAACCACTGACCTTCACAAATGGGAGATCTGACTAATCTAACAAGAAAACAATGTCTCTGGAGGCTTCATCTTACCTTTAACCCCTCTCTGCCCTCCGTCCGCTTTGGACACTGTGATAGGTCAGGTCTTGGTCACCCAGCATTTGTTGTTACTGGGCCTTATCTCAAAAGCACCAGCACTTTTATGCTTTCAGCAACTTCCCATTGCCCAGCTGCTAAGGTCCAATCTCCTTCACATGACTTTTAGAACCCCACATGATAGACCCCAAAATACCTTTCCAGATCCAGCCAACAAGGATTCCTCACTATTCTAGTCATATGGCCTATATTTTGCTCCTTTCTTTTATTTCATGCTCTTGATGACAACACCTTCCCCAGAGTCTCTATCAATATCATGGCCCTTAAATAAAGCTCATCTCAAATATCCACCTTATCCAAGAAACCACTTCAAATCCTCTCGGCTCTGTATGATCCTTCTCCTTTGTTGACCCTGCAAAACACTTTTATTTCTACCTCTCTTTTGGAGTCCCTGTGAGATTATCCTTTGAATTTCATCATTCGTACATTTGTCTTAGTGCCCCGAACTTATGAGGCTGTATGTTGCATAAAAAGGATGACTGTGTCTTGCTCTCTCACAATACCTAGCCTTGTGACTTGCAGAAAGTAGGTTCTTATATTTGTTCTGTCATTTGTTTGTTTACTCGGAGTGAGTCCATGGCATTGCTACATGAAACCAATCATGGGACCCGGTCTGCAAGAGGTGAGCCCTTGGGGGTCCCAGTGGGAGGCAAGAGAGGATCATGGAGGTCCTGCTGAAGGGAGGACCAGGACATGTAGGAAGCAGACTGTGGAGGGAACCAGCGATCACTGCTGATCATTTACCCAGAGTAAGTGGGACCTGGCTGACGTTTCGTCTTGCCTCATCTTTGGTTTTTGTTGGTTGTAATATTGGGAGGAAATGTAAATGCAAACTTAACCTTAAACTCAAATGAAAAACAAAATGATTTAGAAATGAAAAGAAGAATCCAAACTTTTAAAGATCCATTCTTCTAGTTTTAATAGGTGGTGGAGCAAAATCTGATGACCCAGATAATTTCTGTGACTCTGGGACATCTGCAATGTTTCGTGTTAACAATTAAGCCACTGCACAGGGTAATAAATTTTTCAAGAAATTTTAGAAATTTAGAAAAATAGACACGATCCTAAATTACTACCTTTTGGTAGGGTAATTCTAGACCAATCCTCTACAAAATATATATTGGTTTCTATAATAGGTTGCTTGCCTAATGAATTTCTAAACTAGTTTATACTTACAAATATATTTAAATCAGATTTACAGTTGCTGAGGGAAAATGGTTGAATGGTGGGTTTTTGTTTTTGTATGAACATTGCAATGCTCGGTTTCAGAGAAACAAATGTTAAATTGATTCTAGATTGAATGATACATTTTTTGGAGGAGGAGAAAAGCAAATCAGAGGTGGGGAAAATCATTGATAATAATGAAACAGATTGCAAGTTATAAGATTTCCCAGTTATTCATTTTAGGAGACATTGGATTGCAGAATCACTGGCTATCATTTTAGGGTCCTTAAAAGATGGAGAAAGTCCTGGAGGACTGAGGAAAGAAAAAAATGTATATCTCCTTTATTTCCGAAAGGGACAAAGGGATACCTGAACAATTAAATATTAGTTTACTTAGCTCTGACTCTGAGGTGAAGATTGTAGATCAAATCCTCGGAAAAGCCTACTGATGGTGTAGACATCTAAAGGCACACAGGATCCTGGAGAGGAACAGTGTGGCTTTATGAAACTCAGTATGTGTCAGACAATTTTAATTTCCTTCCACTACAGGATGACGGGACTGGTAGCTTGGAGGCAAGCAAGAGAGGCCATTAATCTGTCTTTTACTCGAGTTTTCAATTCTATCATACATGCGAGGCCCAGCAGCCTGCTAGAGAAGTCAGTCAAGCCCTGTTTCTCAAGCTGCAAGCCCTGGAGAGTTCATGAGAATCTTTAAATACAAGAATACATTCTTGAATAGAAGATTATCTTTTAAAAAGTATTCTACCAGTTAAAAAAGAAAGAAGAACTAACTTCTGTTTTGCTTTTTAAAAAATTGTAATCTGAAGATCTTCATATAGATTGACTTCAGTTTCTTAAGTCAGTGTTTTTCAAAATGGTTTTGGTCCCCAGATGTATTCTGGAGGCTGTATTACTGGGTCCCAGCAGGGAACCAGATGGCAAATTAAACAGGGAACTGAGAAAACTTACTGAAGGGACTCTTTACAAAGGAGTGGGCAGGATTTAGGGAACAACAAGGGGTGGCACAGCTGGGAACAGCTGTTACCAGCCCTGATCCCAGGGAACTGGAGAGGGGAACAATTACTAGCACCTCGGGAGGACAGTGATACGGCAAGGGCCACTGACAGCAGCTGTGGCCTGGTAGAGAACACAGATGTCCTGCCATGACCCAGCCTGAGGAAAGTGTGCAAACCCATTAAATTACATGCAGATTTGGGGGTATGTGTGCGAATGAGTCTTTTCCTGCAGAATGGGTCCATAGGTTTTATCAAGGTTTCCCAAAACAAATCTCAAATGTCAAAAGCTGTGTTTTCTAAAGAAGGAAATAAATTCAGACTGACTTTGTTATATTCCTGAAGTTGATAGTTTACATCCCTTATGAGGTATCTTCAGGATACAAAGCATTAAGTAACATTCTTACAACTGGATAAACATAAGCTGGGAAAAGTTATTTAGTGTATTTTGGACCACAGATTGAATTTTACTGAGCAATTATTAAACTTCAGCTGTTAACTGTGCTGATGTTTGGGAGTGGAACATGGAATAGAAAACCTGGTTGTCGGCCGGGCACGGTGGCTCATGCCTGTAATCCTAGCACTCTGGGAGGCCTAAACGGGAGGATGGCTTGAGTTCAGGAGTTTGAGACCAGCCTGAGCAAGAGCGAGACCCCGTCTCCACTAAAAATAAAAAAATTAGCCAGGTATGGTGGTGCACACCTGTAGTCCCTGCCTCTTAGGATGCTAGGGGAGGAAATAAGAGGTTCCAAACAGCATCTCAGCTGTGCCCTGATGGTACAGAGGACTTTCCTCCCCAAGGTGAGCTGTAATGGGAGGCACAGCCAGGGAGGGCCGTGCTGACAAGGGACTGGATACCGGCAAAGCCTGGGGTATTATAGTGAGGGTGTGTAAGGAAAATACTATGAAAAGGATTCAGTCTTCACTTGACAACTATTATTGAGCACCTAGTATGTGGCAGGCACTGTTTTAGGTGCTAGGGAGTAGAGCAATAAATAAAACAGGTACAGTCTGTGGCCTCAAAAACTTATAGTTTAAGCACTAGGCATTAAATAATGACCCAAATCCAACATAATTGCAAGCTGTGATGAGTACTTTGAAGAGGCAGTGGAGGGTGCTATGCAAAGCCATGGGCAGGGCTGGAAGGAATCTGGGTTAAGGATCAGGAAGGCTTTCCAGAGGAAGGGAATTTTGAGTTGGGATTAAAACCATGGCCATGAGTTAAGTGGGGACCCTTTAAGGAGAGTGGACAGCAAAGGGCCCTGGAGTAGGAAGAGACATTGGTGTTGAGTCCCCATTATCCCATATGACACCGCTGTGTACAGGAAGATCCCCTCTCAGTGGATGTGGCCCAGAGCCAGGGCACACAGCCAGTTGAACAGGGTGGGTCTCAGTCGCACTGTCCCCTCAGCTGGGCACTCTCGTTGGATGGGTTTTCAGGCAGTCCTTTACAAAGGATGGCACCTTTGTAAATTTGTGCCTGAGTAGGACTGAGGGACCCAGGGTAGTGTGCCCAGAGCAGAGACAAGAGGAAGAAGCGGGGCAAGGTGTGTTGGACTCCCCGCCGGGCCCGTAGTGAATGCAAGGGCGCCTAGGCTCTGCTGAGGGCTGTGGTCTTCCTTCTGGGACCAGTGAGAAGGGTTGGAAGCAGGAGAATAGTCCAATCAAGCTTCAAGAAAGGGGGCAAAGCCATCAGGGCGAGGCTACCTTGGTGATCTGAAGAAGAGATGATGGCGGCCTGGGCCAGGAGGGGTGCAGAAGGGATGGGGAGATACTGAGAGGAATCAACTAATAGAACTCAGTGATTGATGGGATGTGGGCATGAAGGAGAAAGAGTCATCACAGGGGTTTCCCAACTTCTGGCTTGTGCTGCTGACACCATTTATTGAGACAGGAAATTCTAGTGAGGAAAACACACACACAGACGCACTCGTGCAGGGGCACGCACGTGAACACATTCCTCACAGGAGCTGAGAGGAGGATCAACTGTAATGGTGTCATTCTTCTCTCTCTCTCTCATGGCCTCCCCTTCTCCCGGTAAAAAGGAGAGTAAAGAAGATTTTCCAGGAGCACACAGATCAGAGTTCAACCTGAAGGCTCGTAGAAACACTCTGAAATGGTTTCCACTTGGTCTAAAAAAATATGAAAGAAACAAAGTAAAAACCCCACCAGAAAATGCCTGTGATGCCATTCTACCTTAACTTTTACCTGCGATCTTTGTATTTGGTGGTCAATTATTGGGAGACCTTAAAAATTGCACTCCAAGTATCCCTATTGCCAAAAGAAGTTCACAAACCAATGCACCTCTTAGGGGATTGTTTTTTGGTGACAACAAACACCTGCTTAAGAGAGAGAACCATTCCACACACAGGATCAGGCCAATTCGGGCTCAACCAGCCTAGGACTTGTCGACTGCCAACAGGGAATCCTGTCCCATGCCTCCATTCTGCCACATGCGACAATAGTTCCAGGATCTAAATAATCTGTATCATGTTGAAATGAAACATTATTTGAACCACAACCATATAAATATATGTACACAACAGTACATACTATACAAGTCTGTAAGCCATAATCCACCCATCCCTCGTCCATTCTTTCCAACTCCCAAGTATGTTATCAGTTATCCCAAACTGATAACCTCCAAGGCGGGAACAACTCACAGAGAGGATGGTGCAGGCAGTGAGTGCCCTGTGCCTCCCAGAGAAGCAAACAGGTAGGGATGCAGGCGGGTCTGGACAAGACCTGCCTCAAAGTCACCCAAAAGGATGACTTTAACATCTTAAACTCAACTCTAAATTTCATCGTTACTGATTCTTCAGCCCATTTGGTTAATATTGAAATGAAATAAAAAACACAGTGTCCTCAAAACACATTTCCTTAAACGAAAAAAACTTGCTAGAAGGCAATTTGGTCACTTGTGACTTCTGAAGAAAAACGAAGATCTTTGTCTGAATTACTAAAGGTTTTCATTTGAAAAACAATGTGTAATCCAGAGTTGTTACATTCTGTGATAAAATAACAAACATAGGCATATGGGGACCTCTAATCCTATTCCGCGGTGAGCTGACATCGTGCGGAGGGTAAAAATGTCTGGTCATATTTCCCAAAGGGCAACTTTCCCATATAGACCTACATTACACTGACACTACTTTCTGTAAATATTTTGAATGTACATAATCAATTTCTGTCACTTGTCCAATACCTAGAAGTGCCTGACAAATTTCTAACATGAATTTCTGGATTGGTTTCAGAAACAGAATGGTAACTGTATCTACAAATGGCTGATCTGTTTTGATGTGAGCTTAATTAATGCTGCATATGAAACTCCAAATGTCACAATCCAGGAGTTTTAAAATTTTAATTATTAGACTGATTTAGTTGACTTATTCTAAAATGAAATTTGAATTTAATTTAATGTGAGTATTAAATTCTTTTGCAATAAATTTCTTTTCTTAAGAGGAAAGGATTTCATAAAATCTCTCCATTATGAGTTTAAAATGCGAATGAGAACTATACGAAGATGCCACAAATGATATGACTTTCACATTACAACTTGAGCTACGAACTTGCCGGGGAGGGTTGGGAAGCCCAGTTATGACCTCTGGTCATGAAGTCCAAGCTGCTGTTTGATGAAATTGGAGATTAGGAGCTGAGGCCGTTGCTGGTACCGTACCAGAACATCATGAGGCAAGTTGATCTGGTCATAGTCAAGTCTGTCAAGAAGTGTCACACAGACCACAGCAGCTAGAAGGGCAAGAAACACAATGGGTGAAACGAATGGCTTTATCTTTTCTGTGGAAACATTAGCTGAATCTGCCAACATCCTTAGCCACGTACTTTGTGTTGTTTTCCCTGTAATGTCGATGCAACCTGACTAGCCCTCTAGTCTTCTATATAATTCATGTTTCTGTGGAATCCCACCAACTACTTCATTTAAATTAGTTAATTGAAATTATTATGAATACTCTTCCTTCCTCTTTCCTCCATAATTAGCTAGATTAGGGCTCAGGAAAGCATTGTGTTCAAGATATGAGAAGGAGAGACCTTTGCCATCCAAGATGCACAACCTCCAGCTTTCTATCCTATTTCCAGTTCTTAGGGAAGGCTCTTCTAACTTGAGGATATAACTGAAGAAGTAGCTATTGGGTAACATTTTACTCCTTGTTGCAATGTTTGAGTTTGCCTGTGACAGCCCTTGCTAAAGAGTAAAGTAAATAGAGAAGGGATATGGAACACTGACCTCAGGAAATACCAATAAAGGTGAGTACTGACCCTCATCAAATTTGAGAAGAAAAACTATGAAATGAAATGCTTAAACATAAGAATCAACTGAGTATAAGAGCAAATATATTAGCATTTAATTTCTAAAGAATATGAATAAACTCTTATGATAGATAAGAAATCAGGAGAAAAAGAAAAAAATTTTTTTTAAAAAATGAAACTCTCATTTTTGAAAAGTCACCATGAGGGCAATGTCTTTGGTGCCATCAGAAAAAGCCAAAGAGAAAAACTGAGTTCCATATGCATTCTTTATTGTCAGTTTCACACCAAATCTTTGATTTCAAGGAATGTGTTTACCCACATTTAAATCAGTGCCAACCACTTTGAATTATTAAGAGTTTAATAATCTCCATCTGCATCTGCATCATTTTAAAAAATGATTTCAGTGCATATGGGATTAGATGTGTCTACATTGACAAGCTTTGAGAGCATAGAGTTAGAGTTGGGCTTGAATGTAATATTTATTTCTTTGACCTCTCTACTACTTCAGACTTCTTTGTAAGATCTAGATCTGGAAGGAGAAGTATACTGTAATTATAATAGCATGTTCTACCTTTTTCTTTTATTTTTAATTGACAAATAAAAATCACATATATTTATGGAGTACAATGTAGTGTTTTAATATATGTATACATTGTGAAATGATTAAATCAAGCTAATTAATATGTCTATCATCTCATATATTTATCACTTTTTTGTGGTGAGAACAATTAAAATCTACTCTTTTAGAGATTTTGAAATATATGTTATTATTAACTATAGTCACCATGTTGTGCAATGGATCTCTAAAACTTATTCTTCCATGTAACTGAAACTTTGTACCCTTTGATCAACATCTCCCCATTCCCCATCCTGCTCCCCCACCCTCTGGTAACCACCATTCTACTCTCTACTTCTATGGGTTTGGCTTTTTTAGATTCCACATATAAGTGAGATTATGCTGTATTTGTCTATCCATGCCTGGCTTATTTCACTTAACATAATGTCCTACAGGTTCATCCATGTTGTTGCAAATAACAAGATTTCCTTCTTTTTAAAGGCTGAATAGTATTCCATTGCGTATATATACCACATTTTTAAAAAATCCATTATCTGTGATTCCATATCTTAGCTACTGTGAATAATACTACAATGAACATGGGAGTGCGAGATATCTCTTCAATGTACCGATTTCAGTTCCTTTGGATACATACTCAAAGATGGGATTGCTAAATCCCATGGTGACTCTATCTTTGGTTTTTGAGGAATCTCCATACTGTTTTCCATAATGAATGTACTCATTTACATTCCCACCAACAGTGTACACAGGTTCCTTTTTCTCCACATCCTTGACAACCCTTGTTATCTTTTGTCTTTTTTGGTAATAGCCATGTTGATATGTGTGAAGTGATATCTCATTGTGTTTTAATTTGCATTTCCTTGATGATTGTGACGTCGAGCATATTTTCATATCGCTGTTGGTATTTGTATGTCTTCTTTTGAAAAATGTTGATTCAGGCCCATTTTTTAATTGGGCTTTTTTTTTCTTGCTATTGAGTTGAGTTCCTTATATATTTTAGATATTAACCTTTTATCCAATGTATGGTTTGCAAATATATTCTCCATGTAGTTCTCCAAATATTTTTCCAATCCCTGTAACTTTTTTGTTTGGTTTAGTTATTGTTATATGCCGAGCATTTATGATATCATTTAATGCTTGCAACTGTGCAAAACTAATCCTTTGAGGGATTAGTTTTGTCCCCTTCAACAGATGATGAAATGAGGGCTTCGAGAGGTCAACCAAGTGGTCCAGTGTGACACAGCTGGTTGATAGCCAATGAATCCCCAGCTTCCAAAACTACTGAGGAGAGTTCTCTACCCTCCACCCACTCCATGTGCCTGAGCTGGCACATGGTGAGCCATTAGGCAAACCTGCCTTGACCTATCAGTCAAAGTGACCCTCTTGTTCAGTGAAGTGAAAAGCAGTGAAAATATTCAACTTGAGTTGAGTCAAATATTTCATCACCTAGGGCCCTATTTATTCAAAACTCACCTAGTTGTAAAGCAGCTTGGCTGAACAGGTAAACAAGCAAATGGAAGAGCTAGAAACTTCCCGCAGCTTTTCAAGTTAATGATCGGCAAGTCTGTGAAGCCTGACATGGGTTGGTAGTGGCGGGGAAAAGTTGAAAGTCCTTCTCTAATCCTTCACTTGGCAGGAGGATAAAAGGAAACCAGCATTCTGTACTTTTTATGGAGTGGGAGCCAACTTTACTAAATGTCTTTTCTGGATTTCAAGGGGAATACCAAAGATGGAAAAGAACAGGTCATAGCAATCTCAGTGGTGTTTTCTTGACCCTGGAGAATCTACTAACAAGCAGCATATAATAATCTTGTCACCTAAAATTATTATTTCCATGAGCAATTAAAAGGGACTAATTACCCAAAACAATTTGCTGAAATTAAGCCTGACAGCTTTGCTACCGTAATCCTCAGATTAGGCAGGGAAGGTGGCTCCTGGGGAGCAAGGGACACTTAATGACCTAGCTGTCACCAAGGAGGTTGTCAGCTAACTGACCTGAGGCTGAAATGTTGTGGGGACACACAGATCTGAACATGGAGCTGCACCAAGAATGCCCAGTGAGTCTCAACCCTTTGAGATCATTTATGGCCCCTTTGAGAATCTCTTAGAAGTCATAACTGGAACCTCTTTTCACACAAAACAATACACGTGTCCCTACATGTACAAAACATTCATGTCTAATTTCAGGGAACCCGGGGGCCCCCAAACCCACTCATGAATCCTTAGGAATCCATGACCCCTATGCACTGCCACTTTAACCCCCCCCGCCTCTGATTCAGAAGGAACTTCCACAAAGGTTTTCCTATGAACAGTGGACAAAGATAGCAGGGCTGGCCACAAATGCCCGAGTGCACAGCAGAAGCCAAACGGGGCTGGCCTTGGGGAACGGCAATGCAGCCAAGGTTAGCTGCACAGTTCCCAGTCTGGTCTTTCGGTCTGCTCCTCCTCCACCTCCTCCTGCCCCTCTCGTACACCCATGGCCCCTCAAGGGTTTGAGTTTATTAAGCAAACACCACCTTTCTGCCCTGTATGCCTGGTATATAAAGCATGGGAATCGTTTTTAATCAACAACCCAGAGCCTTTGCACCTCCTGTACTTCTGCTGAGACCTTTATCTCAGGCTGCCAGCTCCTTATTAAAAACCAAGTGTGGAGAAATCTATTAATATATTCAAAGGGGCTGGTCAAGGCTAAGGGACATACAAACTATTTGTTCTTGTAGGTTCGTGTTTCTCAAAATGTGCTCCACAGGCCACCTGCATCAGAATCAGAGATGGTTAATAATTCAGATTCTTAGGCTCTGCCCTTGACATACAAAATCAGAATTGGGAGTGGGAGTTGGAAGAGGGCAGTGAATCTGGATTTAAAAAAAAATCTTCCCAGTTAAATTATTTGCACACTAATATTTGAAAACTACTGCTTTAAAGACTTTAACTCTGAATTACATCAAGCTACCACAAATGTGCATACCTGGACCCTGCTTCTTTAGATGCCCAAGGAAATACTGAATTAGATAGAAACAATTCATTATACCTGCGAAGAATTGTCCTGTATCTTTTATAAAGGTGTTATTAAAACAATGCTCATTATAATATAGCTGATAATTTCACTTAGGTTTAGCATTTGGATAAAGTTTTCGTGACAAACCTCAAATGCTTTCCATTATTAGATAATGAGGGCTGTGTAAGTCCAAGTGTTTTCATTTTCAGCTTGACCTCCAGGACACCTGAGTATTTAGGTTTAGTGTTGCCCTCCTGGGGTGCCCTCCCTATGCACACCCTTGAATAAATGCCCCTATTATCTATACCTTTGTTTAAAGGGTATTATTATGCCTTCCTCTTGCACTGAAAGCTGCCACTAACGTGTTTTCTAATAGAGGAGAGTACAAGTCATCTTTCCATGGATAAATATGTTACTTTTTCCACCTTATGGAATGGTGGAGGGAGCGGTGGTCAGGAGACAGAAGATCTCAGTTCTAGTCTATTTCTGTTTCTGTCTAGCTGCATTTCCTCGGGCAAGTTAATTACACTGTCCAGACCTCATTTCATTCTCTGAGAACAGAGCAGGTTAGATCTGAGGTTTCTCCCAAGTCCACATCCTCAGCATAGGTGCCTCACACCATCTTGTCAGTTCGAGGACCTGCTGTATCTCCAGGAGGTCCAGCTGCAACCCTGGGGACTTGAGCTCCTACTGGATGCTGGGCCCCCAACCAGAGACTACTCAGGATGGGCAGAGAATAGAGGCTGATGTGCTGGGGGGGTGGGGGGAGTCACAGGTAGTGCCAGCCACACAAAGAGTTGAATCAGTGGCCCTAAAGGATTCTCTAATGTGTGAGTGTGTTAGCAATGGGGAGGGAGGAGTGGGATAGAGGGCAGGAGAGCAGAATTAAAATGTATCAAACAAAACTATAGACCTTGACCTTGATTAAAAATATGTAAAAAAACTTACAAAGCAAAAGGAAGCAAATTATTTTTTAGTACTGTCTTTGTAAAAATAATAAGTGAATTACTAACCATTTATATCTGATATTCCAGATACAATGAATGTAAAACAATGGCTATGCATACTACTGAATAAGTATCTACTTAGTGTTTTAGTTGAATCCAACACTAACTCAATTGGCATATGCTCAGCCGTTTGGTTTTGCTTGCCGAAATAGCACAACTACCTGCTTACAACATTTAAAATAGAAAAATCTTCATCAACTCTTAATCAGGTGCACATTTTGGTTCACCTGTCCAGAGACTACCCACCTAGCATCTCCATGGGGAGGCTGCTGGCAAGAAGCAGCACAGCGTGGTTCAAAGGGGCCTGAGTCAGAAGGAGCTGGGTCCAAATTCCAGCTCAGCTACCATGAGAAGGTGGGAAAGTTATCTAAAGTCTCTGAGCTACAATTTCTTTTTCTCTTGTGAGAGTGAAGAGAGCTGCAATTGGTTGCTTTGTACCTTTGTGTAAAATCCTGATTTATCTCCATTTTAGGGCTAAGAAATACCCAGTTCTGAACTGAATATAATCTTTAATCCTTGTTGTAATATCTTTCTGACTTCATCTGTGATCACCATGCAGTTCCCAGCGCTCAATGTCCCTCACTGCTGGGAACAGAAGAAGAACATAAAAATGGAATTAAAGTCAAGATTCTGCTTCTTCTTACTGAACTGCACTAAAGTAATATAAAGACTGAATATTTCCCCAAAGTTACCAGTATCTGTCAAAGAAAATAACACTGAATTCTTCTTTTACTCTAAAGAAAAGCTACTGTGAGTGCTGCAAACAACTAAAGACATAGAAGAGGATTTAAGCCGAACCTAATCTTTCTTAGACAAGTATTAGGCTTCATATCCTGCCATGCAAGCAAGTGTCAAAAGGCAGCCACTGTCTTTAAAACATGAATACAAATAGAACATACTTATCGCAAGTTCACAGTGCAAAAGGATTATCATCTTTAATCTGAATGTTAGGGGTTTAATTAAAGTAGATTTTGCTTTAAGAGAGGGACAGATATGAGCATATTCTATAATAAAATGATAGATGAATGCATTCGTTCACCATTGCATGGTGCTTCCATTGTACAGGTTTATGGTATTCTGAAGACTCAGCTTTTTAATGTGAAATAATTGGGTAAATTCCATGATTTCCCTTCACCCGAATCTTTATTAAAGCAGTATTGGATTCCCAATACTCTTTTCCAGAATGATGGGATCAGCATGGCAACAGCGATTTATGGGTTCGATGGCCTTATTCTACGCAGTTTATCCACCTGCCTATCACATATAAAGAGATCCAGGGGCTGCAGACACAGCAAAGGAATTATTTGTATAGACCTTACTGCAAAGGGAGGCTTTATTAAGGCTCTGCTTCCTCCTACTAGGATGGTTAGGAGGCACTCTTAAGTCTTTTAGACAACACCAAGCCACTAATGTGCCTGGGGAGTGAAGGATTCAGGTGCTATGGCCATTTGCCATGGCCAAAAAGAGTCTAGCAGCCATTCTTTTCATTCATTCACTCATCCATGCATTCATGTGGCAAATATGTATTGAAAGTGCATATGGGAGACATTCTAAGTGCAGGGGGTATAGCAATAACAAACAAGCCTCTGTTTTTACGGTGCTTATATTCTAATGGAGAGAAACATTAAATACATGCCTTTATGCATTAACATGCACAAAATAATATTTAAGTTACTACATAAACAAACCAGAAATATAGTCAATTAGTCGTCAATGTGATGCAGAGAAATGCAGTAGAATGACACAGTTGTGAGTGAGTGAGTGAGTTTGCAAGGCTTCTCTGCAGAGGTGAGACTTATGGTGAGATTTGATATTAATTGTAAAGATAATAAGTGGTGGTAATCCATGTGAACCCAAGACCTCCTTGTGCCAGGTAGATACTGAAAGATCTGTTTCTACAATGGTTCAAACACAGTGAGTGATTCCTCTGCATTAGGTCAATGGGTCTCCAGAACTCTTTGTTTATATAAAAATTTGTTATTCATACAATGAAGCCATCAGCCATCCCCTTAGTATGAGTTCAGATTGGTTATCCAGTCATCTGGTAGCATTAAAGGGACAGAAAAGATCTCAGAAGGCTGCCTGGAGAGACAGGATGGGTTGGGCCATTACTAATAGTGACAGGAATGGGGGACAGGACTGTGGGCCCTGAGCTGCTGGTGCAGGTGAAATCTCTTTTCTCACGTTGCTTACCATCAGTTTATCCTCTCTAACTTCCTCTGTTTCAACAGCTGCTTGTGAATGCACTCCCAGGCCTTCCCCACAAACCTCTTTTCTCGCTCACACAAAGTGGGTTATAAATGGCTTAAAATCAAAAGGTGCCAGGTGCCAGCTTCCAAGCTTCAGTGCCGTGGGGGTAGGATGTTATGAAGTGGCGATGAAAGAAGGGAACACGATAGCATCCCATGCCTGCGGTTTCTGTCTGTGTACTTGGTGGCTGATCTTCCAGGGGGCAGCGTACCAGGAATCCACCTTTTAAAACGGTGGTGTCTGGGGGAGATAAAGAACCCGGTCACCGTGAAGACATTTGGATAGAAATACTCCCAAGAACTACAGAATTACAGTTACAGATGCCACCTTCAGTGTGCATATTGGCAGCGTAGGAGGGGTCTACTGGATGAAAAGGCTGCAGCAGTGGCCTGGAAGAGAGCTATTTGCAGGCTGAAATCAGCTACCAGCAGGTTCAGCAGCAGCAGCAAAGAGAAAATGCAGCAGGGGGCGGGAGCTACAGAAAGGTAGAGAGGAAAGCGTCCAGGAGGGACACCTGCAGGTGGCAGAGAGAGCAAGGTCACAAAGATTTGCAGCAAGGACAGAAAAGCTCATAACAGAATAAGAAACTCTAAGGTTTCTGCAACACCCTAAAGGCAGAAAGACTCAGGCCCAGGGTTCACAGGCCTACAACTCTCCTGGCTACCAATCCTGCCTTCCTCTCCCAGGAAGAACCGATGATCATCACCAAACTCGCACCAGGGCAGCATGTCAGTAACTCAGCATTTTATGTTCTGCTAAATCGGCTTGCAAATTCTGTTCCATTGACAGGACTCAAGTGATCACTTGTTTATATAATAAAGAAATGTGAGAAGGCATTTCCTGGAGCAGAAATACCTGAATCCAGGTGTTCCTGCAGGCTGGGTGCCCACCCACCTGACTGCTGCTCAGGCAAGGCCAAGCCTTCCCACTCTCACTAACTCAGAGAGAAAAGCAGATGCTATTATTTCTCTGAAAGGGGGTATTCACGATGACCTTCTAAAGAGTACAGAAGTGCATTTGCTGCTCTTCACCCAGATTTTACAAGGATTTGCATGTGCACATATTCTGAGACATGCGGGCAGTTAAGGATAGTGGTTCTACAATTAATAGCTTTTTATGAACTATAACTTTTCTAAAATGTATTATTAGAAATTACCACATATATTTTGTTTGTAATGTGTGTATTAAAATTGATTGACCATAAGAACAAATATTGGAATTCAAATTCCGCTTGTGATAAAATAAAGCTTTATCAGGCTGTAATTCTTTACTGCTTCTTAGTTTTCTTCTCTGGGTGCCAGGAACTACACTCTCCTGGTGTGCTGTCACCTTCACTGGCCACTCCCTCCTCGGTCTCTCCCATCTCCCTGAACTTTTAACATTTAACCAAGGGCACCTTCTCAGCTGTGTCTATATTCTTTCTTTGTCATCTTATCCCCTGCATGGTTTTAAATGCCATCTATATGCTGGCAAATTATAGTTTTACTTCTCTAGTTCAAACTTTTCACCTAAACTTCAGATTCATAAAGTCCCCTGCTCTCTTGGCCTCCATTTGCATGTCTACTCTCCCCAAATTTTCACTTTAACTCCCTCTACCCCAATTATGGTAACTTCATCCTTTCGGCTATGTTCAGGCTATAAATCTGGGAGTCCTATTTAATTACTGTCTTTCTCCCCAAATTCACAACAAATTGCCAGCAAATCGCCAACAAATCGCCAACAAATCTTGTTGGGTATTGTCTTCACAGTGTTTCCAGAATGTGACCACTTCTCACCACCTGCACTGCCACCCCTGCCCACCATCTCTCCCCACACTGCTGCACCCCCTCTCACACCTCTCCCCGCTTTTGCCCTTCACTCCACTGTGCTCTTCCCAGCTCAGCCACCGTGGTGACTCTGTTAATACACGGTCAGATCCAGTCACCTCTCTGGTCCCAACCCTCCAGTGGCTTCCTGTTTCACTTCGAATGAAAGTCACATTTCTCACAGTGACCCACACAGTCTGCACATCTTCCCTCTTCTCCTCCTATTGTCCACCACTGTTACCCACCTCAGCCGCTCCAGCACGCCCCGTATGCTCCCGCCTCGTGGCCTTGGATTTGCATTTATTAGAACGCTCTTCCCCCACATATGCACGTGGCCGCTTCCCCTTCCACCCTTCCCTGACCACGTTAATTAAAATTATGACTCAGGGCCTATTTGAGGAATATTTGGGTTGCATCCTGTCTCAATACATTCAATTGTAATAGAAAATAGCGGCCACTACCAGGATAGAAAACTGAAATTGCTGTCATGTCCCGGCCACATGACCAACTAGCTTGTGACCTTCGGCAACTTGCTCTTGACCCTTGAGGCTTGGTTTCCCCATTTGCATAATGGGAATAATGTCTTGCCCATTCACAAGACATGAGATAATGTGTGTTATAAACAACTGTAAGGCATGCATTTGACTCAAAGTAACATATAGTTGAACTCCTTTTTCTCCTCCTGAGCAGTGAAAATATCTTCATGGAAAAAGAGAATTTGACCTTGGACATTCATGACCAGCTTACCTTTTAGACCACAAAGTCCACACATGGCTGCAAACACTGTAGATTCCATTTCAATATCCCTGATGCCAGCTCTATGTGCTCTCTTCAAGTAATCTAACTTCTTTTCCCTGCAAAAGGAGCACAGTGGTCCCTCTAATCTACCTTGGCCTGAAAGAAAATGGAGAACATTTAGTGTCTTGATGTTCTACCACAGTGGCAGTGGCATCACCAAGAGGCTTGCTGTTGGCCGAAATGCCCTGTGACCATCTGTAACTCCTGACCCTGCTCCCTGGGTAGGAGCAACTGGGCCATCAGAACCTTCCTGTCCGAGGGCTGTGGACCGAGGCTGGGGAGTGTCCATAGCTGAGGGCCCCACATCTGGCGCCAGTAACCAACTGAGTGGCTGCAGTGGCCAGCACTGTGCTCAGGGCCATCATGAACTTGGGGGGCGGGGAGGAGGTCACTGAGACAGCTGCCCTTTGAGGAAAATCTCGGGTTGCTCCTGTGAGTGGGGGATGGCCCAGGCACAGGTGCTGGGGAGAAAAGAAGGGGCTTCAAGGCTTGGTGATGCTCCTAAGCCACTTAAGGACCAGACGGGTTTGGACATTGCAGCTGTTCACATGATCGTCGTGACAGTGGCAGCCGTGCACAGACAGCACACATCCCTTAGGCTGCATGCCACCCCTCAGTGAGCACATTTCCTCTCCGGCCTGCTCCAGTGTTCATTGATCACTTAAATTCACCTGTATCGACCAGTGGGGACAGAAGGAGGGGGAGAAAATCCTAATACCGTTACTTCCCCTGGACCCTGTGCACACCCAGAAACAGACCTCTTCTCCCCTCCCCACTCCCGAGAGGGCCCGGAGTGAAGCAGGTGAGCTGATCACTCTGTCACCATCGAGTATTCCCACAACCCTCTTTTGGGCTCATTCCTATCTTTTTCTCCCTTTTCTCTACCTCTTTCACACTACTTCCACCCTGGCAGTCTATTTCTCCTTGTTCCTTCTCTTGTCTTCAGAGCCACCTGCCAACACCTCCAAGAGAGTGTTACTCAGGCTGATTCAAATGCAGATGTCCCAGAAGCCAAGCAGGTGGCATCAGGGAGACGGTCTGCCTGGTCTGAAGGGAGCAGCCTCACTGCACCTTCTGCAAATGTAGACCCTGCTATTTCAAAAAGTCAGAAATCTGGATTTTCATATGAAATCTCCAGAAATTATAAACGTTGACAAAATAATTCACATTTTAAAAAATACCACGCAGGCCAAAGAAAACACGGACTCCAACAAGCTGCCATTTGCAAGCTCTGCCTAAACACAGGGTAGGGGACCCTCCAGGTGAGGGGACAGTGAGCCAGGGCCCAGGACTGAGGGTCTCAACCCTGTCAGATCCAACACCCTTCCCATTTTATAACAAATATGTGGTGAAACCACCTTTGCTCAACTGAAATAAAATTTACAGATGATATAATCTATCTCCATACATAATTTTAAAAAGTTCAATATTATACCTTAAGTTTGATCCAAAAGGAAATAAAAGTAATTTATAATGAAATAATAATGGATTTTGAGATTAACAAAATTACATTTCAAGATTTCCAGAATGCCCCAAAGGCCTGGAACCAGCCCTGTGTAGATTCTTTCTCCCAGAATGAGCAGGGCCTGTCCTTGAAGGTCTTTCTCTCCTGGCCTTTCACCCTTGTACAAGAGCTGCTGCTTGGCAGTCACCTTCAGTTTGTCTCTAAACTTGGTCTGGGGACCCTTTACTCACAGCTGAGAGATAAAAGCACCACTCTGAGACCACTTCGTCCCAGTGGGATTTGTTCCCCCAAACATTTCTCCCTGTTTCCTGGTCCCCACTCTTTCCTGGGGATCAGATCCTCTCTGAGGTCCTGGTGAATGGCAGAAAAATAGAATCAGTACATTTCTCTTCTCTTAGAGCCACCAATTTAAGTTAGAGGCATAAACAGAGATAAGATTTCACAAACATCACTAATTGCATTTTAGTATTCAATGTGCGCTTGGAGGTTAAACCCACTTGCAACATAAGTTCATTCTGGGCGTTTTTCAGCTGCATCATATATCCTTATGTTCTTACGCTTTAGTAAGTTCAAAAGGCTATTTCAGTTCCTTTTTTAATCGACAACTGTTAGTTTTCTAAAGTGGAGTTTTTAATATAAGTTATGGGTTTGACTAACAAAGAGTTGCTGGTGTTTTTCTGTTGCCTTCAAAGTTTATAAATTATTCTCACCTTCATAAAAATCATAGGTACACATTATATGTCCAATAAGGGTTGGGAAGTTGGGGATTTCTTTGTTACAGTTGAATAAGTTCTTTAGTCAGGTCCTTGTCAAGTTCAGCACTATGGGTGACAGGTCGTCCAAGATCACCTGTTCAAACTGGGGTTTGAAAAAGGAATCTGAGGCTGTATCCATTATTACAACAGACCCAGGCGCAATCCCTGCGATGTGGGAATAAATAAGTGATTACAGAAGAATACCATTTAGAGTTTACTTTTGACACATAGGAGGCAACTTATTCTGACAACATTAATTAACACTCGCTGCTGATGATTCTCCCTGTTTTCATCTTTAAAATTATTTTCTTTCCCAAATGCAATTAAATACCATTCAGAACAGGCATTTACATTTGTTGTCTTTCCAGATTCACATTTACAATGTGATGGGGTTTAAATTTCAAGACAAACATGATTCTTGGGCATGCAAATTAGTACCAGCCTTCAGGCTCAAATTTGAATAAATTAGGTCAGGAATAAACTAAATGAGCCTGCCAGCAAGTAGCTTTCATAAAGTGACGTGACTTCTTAATATTTAATCTTCTCTGCAACTCCTTGATTACTATAATTTCTTTGCATCTCTATCCGCTTTTTCTTCTGATTCTTGTCACATTCGTTCCCTCCCCTCCCTGACTCCATGTAAATTAGGCCTCTTGGCTGACCCTCCGGTTGCTACAAAGTCTGGCTTCTCAAGGGACAGGGGCTTACTCAAGAAACCATTTTCTGCCCACTGTCATCCTCCCTGCCTGGGATCCCTCTCATCTCCCCACCCCCCATTTTTCATCAGACTAACACCTACTCATTCTTCAGGTGTCAGCATAACTCACCTCCTGCAAAAGGTCTGAACACACGGAGGGGGAAAAACACAAGTGAAAAAGTTAAAAGGCATATTTTTGTCTGTTTTGTCGAAGATTAGATGACAGTATGAGGATGGTTTTATATCTGGGTCCTCAGTCTTGTTCCAAAGGTCTATATCTCTGTTCTTGTGCCAGTACCATGCTGTTTTGGTCACTATAGCCTGGTAGTAAAGCTTAAAGTCTGGTAGACTGATGCCTCCCAATTTGTTCTTTTTGCTTAAGATTGCTTTGGCTGTACAAAGTCTTCTCTGGTTCCATATGAAGCATAGAGTTATTTTTTCTAGATTTGTAAAGAATGATGATGGTATTTTGATAGGGATTGCATTCATTCTGTAGATCACTTTAGGGAGTATGGACATTTTAAGAATATTGATTCTGCCAATCCATGAGCATGGTAGGGTTTTCCATGTGTTTACGTCTTCTACAATTTCTTTTTTCAGTGTTTTATAGTTCTCCCTATATATATCTCTCACCTCCTTCATTAAATATATTCATAAATATTTAATTTTCTTTGATGCTATTGTGAAAGGTATTGTGTGTTTGATTTGATTTTCAGCTTGACTGGTATTGGCTTCAACAAAGCAGACAAAAATATACATTGGGGAAAAGAATCTCT